>JADRCO010002919.1:0-11770 GCA_021464525.1 Rhizophagus sp. LPA8_4_AMF
TTATTATTAAATCTTATAAAATAAACCGATAGAAATGTGCAGTTAATGTTACTCTATCATTTTATCGGTTTAGATTTTTTTTAAGTTGCTTAGTTTATGAATTATAAAAATTTAAAGTTACATAATATTAGTGCGGTTTATAGGTGACAGCCACCATAATAATTATCAAAACCGTATTTCCATTTCTCTTATTTAACGCCATCATGATAATTGCATTTGCACATATAATGTATTACTTTAAAAGTTTTTTAATAATTAATTTTTATTTGTTAAAATGTAAAATAACAACAAATTTATTTATACATAGGTTTATTTTGCTTTATGATACAAAGAACATTAAAATTAAAGATTCAACATTTAGTGGAACTGCAACGAATCCCGCAAATGGTCAAGAACTTAATGTCGAAATGAAAGCTAATTTCGATCCTACAGATTTGAATGATAATCCATTTTCATCTTTCCCTACAGCAGTGATATCTGCATATTATTGGCTTAACGGTGATTTTATTCAGAGAGACGCATTTGATTTTTGGGCTGTTGAAGTGTTTACCTTTGTCTCTTGTGTTCTTTTAGTAACTATTTTGCGAAATTTGTTGATCGCTTTTATGAGGTAAAGCCGTGTATCAATATTAATTTATTAGAATGTGATAAATTTTATTTTTTTTTTAACATAATACTTATTTTTAGTGGTGTGTACGAAAAAGCGGTTACTAAGGGTAGACAAGCATTATTAAGATTTAGAGCAAATCAAATTGCAAATTATGAAGCATTAAATCAAATTCATTTTCCGCATATTAAACCTGATCCAAAATATATTTATTATATTGGTCGATCAAAACATTTTGAAACGTGGTATGAGAGCAGAAAAAACGATGATCCTATTTTTAGTGATTTTGAAAAAAATTCTACTTTTGCAAAATTCGTCTTTGAAGAAAAGGATTATGATGAATTTTCTCTTTGGAAATATGATATTGATCTTGAAAGTGAAATTGAAAAGTTCAAAATAATGAAAAAGAGGTTAAATGATAATATAGAAAATTTGACAAAATATTTTGATCAAAAAAATGATAAGATATACTACAATGATTATGTTGATATTAAAAAAGAAATAAAATTCAAAACAAAGAAGAATTTAAATGATAATATCGATAATTTGATAAAATATTTTGAAGATCAAAAAAATAAGAAAAATGAGGATGTCGATATTAGAAAGCTCAAAACATTGAAGAATAATTTAAACGATAATATTGAAAAACTGATAAAAAATTTTGATCAAAAAAATGATAACGATGCCAATAATATCGGTATTAATGAGAAAATTGAAAATTTGAATGATTATATTGATAGTTTGATAAAAAATCTTGATCAAAATAATGATGAGTATAGTTTAAATGATGACATCGATAAGTTGATAAAAAATTTTGAAGCTCGAAAAAAAGACAATGATGTCGATATTGATTATAAAATTAAAATATTAAAAGCTATGAAATATTAATACTATATATTTGGTTAGTAATTTATCACTTTTATGTTTATATATTTTTATATATTTTGTATTATCTAAATTTAAATAAAGTCATTATTCTTTAGAATTCAATAATCTTTTATTTTTTTGAATTTAAATTTCATAAGGTTGTTAGAGCAAAATATTATAATTAATATTGCTAGCAATAGCAGTTTATGAGTGAATGTTGTCGTTTTTACTTTAAACGACTGATTAAACTGCGGAATTTCCTTTTCGTGAGTTTTCTTGCTGACTTTGGAGGAAGAGCCATGGTGGGGACGTTGTCTCATGTTTAAATATTAATTTTTTTATGTAAAAAATCATTTTTCAGATTCTTTATATTTACTGGTTTCTTTAATTATGACAAAAAGTTTTCGTGCGCGTTCGATCAAAAATTTGATTAGTTGATCACGTGACAATTTTTTGATAAATGATTGGCAGTTCGGCTAAATTTTTACCGAAATTTCACTCAAAATAAATATTTCTGAAACCCGCGATAAAACATTTTAAATAGAGTATGTAGAACGCGTGACCGAATTGACATCTCTGATTTCTGGACCGCATTAAATAATTTGACCCGAATTACGATTTAATTAATTAACCGATACCTTAACTCTTAGACTGTTCTCAAGCATCTCCTTCAATTTGATCATCATTGTGATCAAGTACCGCGATCTAAATTTTAATTTTTTTTTATAATAATAACTTGAGTAAAAGTTGAAGCCAATCTAAAATTTCTTGCATTAAAAGTAAAATAATTTTCCCTGTTGAAAAATAATCTTGTGAACTTATTTTTGTTATACTATACTGAAAATAAAATAAATTGAATGATGATTGAGCGTTTTTTATCAATTGAAAAATCATTGAAGAAAAAAGGTGGTTATTAGCTCGCTTGTTGTTCACTCATCAGCAGTGTATAAAACCTGGAAAAAATTTTATGCTCACATGTGCATTATTGTGCATATAAGAAAATTTTCTTGTGCACATTTACATATGAATTTGTGCACAGCTATACATATATATGTCAATTAAAAATTTTCTGTGCACAAAAAGTACACATTAAATTTTAAAAATTGTGCATACCAAAAAAAAAAATGCGCACATGTGCAGTCTAATCAATCGAGATCGGTCAATTAATCGATTTAACATTTCCAATCTCAAAGGCGTACATGCATTACATGAAGAAAAAAAAGAATATTCTTGAAAAAAAGGATATTCTATTTCATGTTCCGAATTCTAAGTCTAGAATCTAATGATTCGAGATACTACAGTCGGCGCTCTTTATAACGGATTTTGATTTAATGAATTTTTTAATATAACGGATTTTCAGTGTGATACCAATTTTAACATATGAAAAAAATATTGTTATACCGAATATTACTAATAAAATGTCGTATACCGTTTAATAAAGTAAATTTATATACTGCTATATAAAAATGACTCTTATTATAACGAATTTTTCTTTATACCGAATTTTTTTTAGTATAACGAAGATATTTTGTGTGACACACATTATAGTGATTATACATAATGTACAATCCCTGTAAAAAAAGTCAATCCGTTTTTTATATTCCATCTTTTTTCCGTAAAAGGCTCATATTTCCGGAATTAATAACCTTATATCACGGAATTTATCGAATTATTTTCATTATCCGTGAATGGATCCGTGAAAGGCTAATATTTACGGAGTTTTTACAGAAATAACGGATAAAATTTTTTATAGGGAATATACCAGGTTTTACCAGAATTTCCCATTATATTGACAAATTTTTTATAACGAATTTCTGATTGGCTCGGGATACCAACATCCGAAACCTATTTTAAGGAATAAGATTTTTTTTAGATAATCATGTAACACAATGGTTTTCTAAGCTACTAACTATTTCGATTATTTAACGATGCACACCCCCTTGAAAAAAAGTTTTTTCCAACAAAAAAAAAAAAGTTTAATTACGCCAAATAAATAATTGTCCGAATGTCCGTCTCTATCTGAATGAAAAATTAATTATTTTAATGATTTTTTTATTATATCTATTGTTCATTTTTTTTTGATTTTTGACATATATTTAATAGCCTGAACTCGCAAAAAATATTATTATATTAAACAAACAAACAACATTAATTCACTTTTATTATAGGAAGCCAAGTTTCTCATCTTATTCCACGTTAGTAAAGTTTAATATTTACATATTGATCACAAATCATTATACGTCATACTAAATCAGAATGATGATCCAAATTAAGAAATATTCAAAGTTAGTTTAGTTACATTTCCTAATAGTTCATTAATAATGAATTTTATGTTACATAGTCTAAACCAATTACAGTTTATAGAATGAATTGTATTTGTTAAACAAGCTTATCAGGCAATTTTTTGTGAGATAAAAATAAAATTTTATGTTTTGTGGCGAAAAGTAAATTCTGCTAATTACAGTAGTGTGTGCGACATTATGGCACGGAATTTTATGTTTAATGTGGCCTGCTTTACAGGACATTTCGATTACGCTTGGGAAAAGACCATATGTTGTAATACCAAATTTTTTTCCTACAATAATAGAATATTTGGAAAACATATTTTCTCTAAAGAAAATTTTTTTTTTTTTTTTCGCAATAAAAAAAAAAATAATTAAATTAATTGGATTAACAAAGTTAAATTTTCCATTTACGTATTTTCATTTAGATCATTATACGTGATTAATCAAGTTAACATTTAGACTTATATTGGTTCATTCAATTCATTATAATAAACTGTAATTGTTTACCTAATAAACTCATAAAAGGAAATATGAATATATAATCATTTTCCCAATTTAAACAAGTAAATAGGTTATCTTTGAAGGATTACATTGTTATAATACCAAATTTATTCCCTACAATAATAGGTAGGACACTTTGAAAACAGAAAACAACTTCTTAAAAAGGAGGAAAAAATTTTTCACAATAAAAAATAAAAATAAATAAAAAAAGTAAAAAAATAAAAAAAGAAAAATAATTTCACATATAAAGACTCCCTCTTCAATGTTCCCACTTATATTCACGAATCATAAAAAAAGAAAATGGATAACGAAGGAAAAGAAATCGGTCATACCAATTTATCTGTAGATGATCCTGATACTAGGAAATCAATAGATCGTGAACAAGATGTCATAATTATCAAACCCGACGTTAAAAAAGTTGGTGTCACTTTTACTGATCCGTATAATAATTACATGAGTGCAAAATCGATTAAAAGCAATAAAAGTAAAGCCACGTTAAGATACTATGATCGTGATGTGGATGGGTCAAGCTCTGATAGTAGTACCACTAAAGATAACAAGTATCATATCGCAATTTGTCAAGATGGGAAATTTGTCGCTACATTCGATACAGGTAAATTCATTATTCATCTTTTCTGTTGCATAATTAAACAATTCCAACATATAATTAACGCTAATATATGATTTTTTAATTTAGAAACCCTCCAGATTAAATTGTTAAAGAACACCGATAGTAGTTACGAAATGATCGATCAATTTAAAATAGGCGGTAATTTCACTCAAGAATACACAACGATTGTCGATGTCAGTGCCAATGGTGGGAACAGCGGTGATGACGAAGGCAAAGAAACCACGTCGAATAAAGATGAAAATTTTGGATGGTCTATCGATATATCGAATGTATACACGAAAGACGCGAAAAGTACTAAATGTAAATATTTCATTTATGTCTCCGTATCTCGCATAGTCGATAAGGATCTAAAGAGTACACCGGAAAAAACAATAAATGGAACTACAATCATCTACCGCCTTGAACTAGAAAATAAAAATTATAAAAATACTAAGAATACTATTGCCTATCATATTTCGGGAATTTCGGGAATATGTAGATTTATAAATGAATCCAAAAGCGAAAAAGTTCCTAGTTCAGAAAGTAACAAAGAATGTTTAGTTTTAAGAAGATTCGTAATATTGAATTTCGATGGTATATATAGTTTTGATTGTAAAGATAATTTTGAATTATACAAAAAATTTTATTATCCACAATGTATCAAACGTGAATTAAAGGCATTAGATTCTCCAACAATATCTGATTGCATAAATCTACTCCAATCTTATATTTATGATAAATATTTTTTGGTTGAGAATTACAAAGACAACGTACAATTACTTGAAGGTAGTAATTATATTTTAAAATTTTATATAAATTATTATTACTTAATATATAAAGAAATTATAATTTTAAATTTTTTAGTTTACGACCTAGAAAAAATGAAATTGGAAACTATCACAATAAGGGTCGAAAATAGTCAGGATAAGCTCATAAGAAAATATAATAGAAATAATTTCTCAATCAGTAAGAATAAACAACTACTCTGCTTTACACGAGGGCTTCAATCTGTCAAGTGAGTAACTCACGTCCCACGAATTAAATTTCGTAATAAATTATTAAATTAATCCTAATTTATCATGTTTACTTCCTTAAGGTTATACTTTATGGAAAATGGTTTGGAAGCCATCTCAAAGAAATTTAAAAATATTGAAAAAATCTACTTATTGGAATTTATTGAAGATAAGAAACTACTCGTAATAGGTAGCAGCGACCCAGAAGAGAAAAAGCTGAAGCTTATAATCTGGGACATGTATAATTTTGAAGAAAGTGAAACACCGATAGAATTAAATAGTTTTCTTAAAAAAGATAATCTTACTACTCGTTTAGCCAGAATTTCAGGAAATATTTTACAAATCGATGATAGTGGGGAAGTTTCATCGATCTTTAAAGAGCTTGAAAAAGAAAAGGAAGAGGATAAAAATGAAAAATCAGATATAACTATAAGTCCAGCAAATGAATTACTTGAAAAAAAACCTGGTAAAAAATCAAATGGAAAACCAGATAAAAGCCATATTATAAATTACGAGAAAAATAAAGATTTCGAACCAATAGTTTCTGAAAAAGAACCATGGGTATTTGGTGATTATAAAAGAAATTCTTATTGTCTTTATCAAAATAAAAATGGATCAGAGAAAGAAACTTTACAACTTATAGTTGGTAGATCTACTATCCAAGTTTGGCATCAAATCACTTCTGACGATAAAAATAAAAGCAATGACGAACTTCCTAATGAAGGTGAACCATTTCTTGAATATATATGGACAAATGGTATTCCTGTAATACAAGAAAGTGAAGAGACAAGATTACAAATTGAAAAATTTGAATATGAATCGAATGAAAAATTAAATGATTTTAAATTAAACGATTTTTGTTTGAAAGTTTATTGGTTTGAAAAAGTTTCAAAGGACGGGAGTAAAGATGAACTAGATGAACTCGAAATAAAAGATGATGATAATAAAATTAATAGAATGGAAAAGAACAGAAAATCGAGAACGGAAAAGAAAGAAGATAGCGAAGCAATAATCAAAATGGAAAGAGTTATTCGACGACAAGATATTATTGATAAAATTAATGCAGTTAGATGTGCGTGCAAAGCGTTGGAATTTATCAATAAACGTACGAAATTTCTTGTGAATTACAATAAAGAACATCACGTAAGTGTTTACTATATATTATTTTACGAATTCTTAAAAAGAACTGGACTAACATATATCTTTTTTTTACGAAGTGCGAGGAAATGGTTGCATATATTAATCGTATAATATGGAGGTTTATCAAATACAAGCCTGATGATTTTAAATTGCTAGATGTTCGACATAATGTTATGAAAAATTTGATTCTTGGTGATTGTGATCATTTGATAAAATTTATATTATTTGGAGACAATAACGATGAAACAATTAATAATTTACATATACCGAGGAAAACATTTTGGAAAAAGAAGAAGACTATAAATGACGACACCGAAGAGTATGAAATAACGAACGTTATGGAATTAGCAATCTACCATTGCAGAGGCAAGTTTTGATTTATTAATTTTTAAGCAATATATATCATTAAGCAGAGTAATTAATTATTTTTATAATCTAGGTCGTGAAATTAAAGATACCATTATTGTTGCTTACCTTTTGGAATATTATTCTAGACATGCAACAGATTATGCAGGTTGGATGAGTACCGTCTCTAAGGCGCTCCCTTTATTATTTAAATACAATTATGGTTCGTTCATTATTTTAATTCTTTTAAGGTTTGGAAACGATTCAATATTTACATGTATTTTTTTATTTATATAGATGATTATATCAAAAAATTGTTTCGTAAAGAATGTTTTGCAAATCAAAATTACCTTTCAGTACAAAAACACAATATTATTATTCCAGTAAAATATCAAGAAAGGGATAGTAGTCATGGAATTAAATTTAGAGCGTTTGAAGTCAATTTGAATTCTAACAAAATTAAATTGTACAGTATGATTTGGGAAACATACAAATCTATTAGGAATAGAATATATAAAAAATTAGATGAATGGATCAATAAAGATTATGAAAAACAACCATTAGCTTTACGAGTAGTCCCACTTCCCGAATTTACTATAAATAATCGTTCTTCACAACAGAATAAACCGGAAGGAGGAATTTTTCTTTTAAATATTTTTTTGTTCTTATTCATACCACGATGGTACAGCATTAGTTGGGAGGAAAAGTATAAGTTGAGCCCTTTTGCTAGAGTAGTTTATTATGAGAACAATGACGATATTTATGATAATCCAGCAACCGAAGCAATTATAGACTTTCGTTGGAAAAGAGCAAAGACTTTCTTTTTCTCTCTCTTTCTTCGATTCCTTCTCTATGTTCTTTGTTTTGGATTAATCAGTTGGGCATATTTGGATCATAGCATTATTATAAATGCAAACTTTTTATTTACATTGATTGTTATATATTATTATTTAGCAATTTATTTATTCATTACTGAACTTATACAATTAAAATATGAATGGAGGAAATATATTAGTGATATATATAACTTTTTTGATATATTTTCAATTGTGTTTCCTGTGATAGCAATATCAAAAATGGTTAGAGATTTTCGCTTTTCAGATGGCTTCGGAAGTGTTGAACCAATTGATTCTGGATTAATAGTGATGATATCTTTTTCAGCTTTTTTTCTTTGGATTGAAGTGGTTAGTTAATCTTTGTTTTTCAATTTGCGTTTAAATTAACAAATAATAAATTTAAAAATTTTATAATTTTTATAGATTTCTTATCTCCGCTTAATACCAAGTACAGTATATTATATAAATTGACTTTCTTTTCGGAAAAAGTGAATAACTATTAATTACCATTTGTTATCATTATTTTTTTTTTCTTTTTAGATATCGCCATTTATATTTACTATGTTATAATAATCATCAAAACCGTATTTCCATTTATCTTATTTAACGCCATCATGATAATTGCATTTGCACATATAATGTATTTACCTTTAAAAGTTTTAATAATTTTAAATTTTATTTATTTTAAAGTGTAAAATAACAAACAATTTATTTATACATAGGTTTATACTGCTTTATAATCCTAATCCAGAGAACATTAAAATTAAAGATTCAACATTTAGTGGAACTGCTACGAATCTCGCAAATGACCAAAAACTTGATATTGAAATGAAAGCTAATTTCGATCCTACAGATTGGAATGATAATCCATTTTCGTATTTTTCTACAGCAATAATTTCTGCATATTATTGGCTTAACGGTAATTTTGTTCAGAGAGACGCGTTTGATTTTTGGGCTGTTGAAGTGTTTACCTTTATCGCCAGTGTCCTTTTAGTAACTATTTTGCAAAATATGTTGATCGCTTTTATGAGGTAAGAGGTGCACCAATATCAGTTTATTATAATTTGATAAAATTTATTTTTTTAACTTAATAATATTTATTTTTTAGTGGTGTGTACCAAGATGCAGCTGCTAAAGGCAGACAAGCATTATTAAGATTTAGAGCAAATCAAATTGCAAATTATGAAGCATTAAATCAAATTCATTTTCCGCATATTAAACCTGATCCAAAATATATTTATTATATTGGTCGATCAAAACATTTTGAAACGTGGTATGAGAGCAGAAAAAACGATGGTCCTATTTTTAGTGATTTTGAAAAAAAATCTACTTTTACAAAATTTGTTTTTGAAGAAAAGGATTATGATGAATTTTCACTTTGGAAATATGATATTGATCTTGATAGTGAAATTGAAAAGTTCAAAATAATGAAAGAGAGTTTAAATGATAATATAGAAAATTTGACAAAATATTTTAATCAAAAAAATGATGTTGAAATTAAAAAAGAAATTAAAGAGTTCAAAACAACGAAGAACAATTTAAATGATAATATCGATGATTTGATAAAATATTTTGAAGATCAAACAAATAAGAAAAATGGAGATGTTGATATTAATATTGAAATTGGAAAGTTCAAAACAATGAAGAATAATTTAAATGATAATATTGAAAATTTGATAAAAAATTTTAAAGATCAAAAAAATGATAACGATATTAATAATATCGATATTAATAAGAAAATAGAAAAATTCATAAAGAATTTAAATGATAATATTGATAATTTGATAAAAAATCTTGATCAAAAGAATAATAAGAATAGTTTAAATGATAATATTGATGAGTTGATAAAAAATTTTGAAGATCGAAGAAATGATAACGATGATAATAATATCAATATTAATAAGAAAATTGAAATATTGAAAGCCATAAAATATTAATTTTATTTATTATGCAGCCAAATAGGATCATATCGTTTTTAGCATACTGATATTTTTAGATAAATTATTATTGCATAAATATCTTTGATATTTTTGTATATGGAATATGATCTGGGACGTAACACAGTTATTGGGTATGGTGGTTAAATACTGCTTCGCAGTTCGGTGATATTTAACCCCTATTATTTAGTTATTAACATATTCCTCCATTTTTTCAATCCCGTATTTTGTGTTTTATATTTTTATATATCTAAATTTAAATATCTTCAAACTTCAATAAAACTTTTTTTGCGTTTTATAAAATTTTTCGTGTACTATCACATGACATTTTGATTGCTACGCCATAAATTAAAAAAATTTTTTCTTTTATGAAATTCGAAACATATTTTATAGTTTCATTATCATTTATTATAAAGTACCAAATGCGTCCTTCAATTTTCTAACTGAATCTTCGATATTTGCGTACTGACCCAATAGACTCAAATGACTGATCACGTGTCATTTGGATCAGACAGCAAAAATTTGGTTTTTTTAAAATAAAACTTAATACAATAACTATTCAACATTTAAAATAATTGTTTATATAGAAATGTTTGACTTCTCTTCAAGTTTGATTATAGTTAAAAGAGAGGTTATGAATGTCATTTTTAACTTCTATATTGAATTTTGTAAAAGTTTACTTTATTAAGAAATAGGTATTCAAAACCTCCATTTTTACTCTAACTGAAGTAAACTTGCAGAAAGCAAAAATGTGTATAGAAATTGATTTTAAAAACTGCATAGTGCTTTTACTAAGTTTATTTGAAAAACAAGAACATGATTTTGGAAATGATCTGTAAATTTTAGTCACGTGCCAGTAATTCTTTGGTGGCTACATGGAATTGTCACGTTAAAAAAAAGGCCGATCATTTTAGAAAGTTTTTTTACACTATCAATTTTATAAAAAAAAATGTTCCTTTAAAATCGTTATATGATTTATAAACTGAAGATATTGTACAAAAAAAAAATTTGTATGGAGGGCAAAGTCTAGTTTCTTTTTAATAATAATTCCATTTGTTGACTAAGTTTATCCACTTGTTGACTAAGTTTATCCATTTGTTGTTTAAGTCCAATGTTTTGTTTTGGAAGCTCTTCTTTCGTTTGTTCTATTTGCTGCTCTAGTTTATTATCTTCCTCATTATCTTTTTCTTCATTATTATCTTGTCCTTCATCATTATCTTTTTCTTCCTTACTATCTTGTCCTTCCTCATTATCTTCCTCATTATCTTTTTCTTCATTATTATCTTGTCCTTCCTCATTATCTTTTTCTTCCTTATTATCTTGTCCTTCCCCATTACCCCCCTCTTCATTGTTATCTTGTTCTATTCCAATATTTTTCATAATACATTCCATTTGTTGTTTAAACTCAACATTTTGCTTCTCTATTTTTTGTTCAAGTTCATTCATTTTTTCTTTAAGTTCTTGTGCAAACTCTTCTTCTTTTGTTTGCTTTTTATTATTATCAGAAAGTACTACTATCCTTCTCAATTTTTCACTGATAATTGGAGGATAATAATTAAACACAGTCTGTTCGTTATCAATTGCATTAATTAATTTACGAATCTCAGTAACAGGTATATCATAATAACT
>JADRCO010002920.1:0-11767 GCA_021464525.1 Rhizophagus sp. LPA8_4_AMF
GGGGGGAGGGGGGTAAATTTATATTAAACTAAATATTACGTAATATGTGTCACTGCCCTTACTTAACGTTTCTTTTTTTTTTAGGTTACCAGACTTTTAGATAAACCCGGACTTGGTTGAGAGATTTTTTAATATATTGAAGAAACATAACTATGTTTCTTTTTTTGAACCAGTCAAAATAAAAAATTTTTTTTTATTACAATAAAGTAAAAGTATTAAATAAAACAATAAAATAAAATATTGCAATAAATTTTTTAATTATATGAATTTTTTTTTAAAAAAAATAATGGAATGTTGAAATTATACCAAAACTCATATAAAATATTACTATTTATTATACCGAAATTATGGATAAACTTATTATAGAGGTTTTGCAAATTTTGGCAGTTTTGCAGTTTTGCAGTTTTGACACTATATAAGAGTTTCGGCATTTCGCGTTGAGCCAGATGAGTTTCAGTAAGCAACCTTAAGTATATTTTCATTTTTTTTCTTTTTTTTTTGATTTTTCTTTACTTATTTTATTTTTATTTTTTTAGGAACAGTTTCTTCTTTCTTCCAGAATGGCAATTTTGGTGAATTTCTAAAAATGCAAGAAGGATGGAAAGGTTAGTATATTTTTCATTTTTTCTTTATTTTTATTTTTATTTTTTCTTTACTTACTTTATATATTCTTATTTCTTTAGGAACAGTCCTTCTTTGGAATGGCAATTTTGGTGGATTTTTAAAAATGCAAGGACAGAAAAATTGGTATATTTTTTGTTTTTTCTTCATTTTTTTTTATTTTTATTTTATTTTTTTCTTTACTTACTTTATATATTCTTATTTTTTTAGGAATGGTCTTTCTTTCAGAATGGCAATTTCAGTGAATTTTTAAGAATACAAGAAGATCAGAACAGGGATGATTGAAAAATCGGGAATAAAGGTAAATGGGAAGTAGGTGTAGGGAGATTTACTATAGAAAGTAGGAATGGCACTGATATTTCTTTATCTTTTTTTCTTTAGGAACTTGCATTCGAACTTGAAATTCTCCTGCGAAAAAAGTAGATTAAAAGGTGTAGAAGGAGGCAGTTTATTGTAAGAATGTCACTAACATTTCTTTTTTCTTTTTTTCTTAGTAAATAGCATTGGATTTAAAATTTGTTAATTCTACAAGCATAAATTTTTTTTTATAAGTTTGTTAGTAAAGATTGAAAATAATAATAATAGATTGATAAAAAATATTATTGTTTTTTAATAAAAATTGGTTGTACAGGTTATATATAATAAAAAATATATAATTTTATTTTTTTTCATATAAAAGTAATATTAATAAATAAAATTTTTTTAACTAGGGTTTAGATTTGCGTAGCATTACTATGAAAAAAAAGTTGCGTAGAGTTAATAGTAAATGCATGCCAATCATTTATGAGTTATATTAGTATTGTTTGGGATCCTATACTTACCCATTAAAGGAATCACAGATGTTGGTAAAAATGATGTGCAAAAAATGGTAATGACTTTGCTTGCATGCAAATAAGTTAAGTTTGGTAAGGAACAAGCTTAAGAGTTCAATTTCTGAGAGAAAGAAGAAGAAGGCTAAAAGAATTGATAAAGTGATTTCAAGAATTTTTAAAAGGATTAAAAATCTAAAGAACGAACTACACAAGAAAACTGTGAATTATCTTGCAAAAAATTACAATATTGTTATTATATCCAAATTCAACATTTTAAACATAATGAAATTAGAAATGAGAAAAATCAATTTAAAAACTATGAGGAGTATGTTAACGTGATCACATTACTCATTCTGACAATGGCTGAAATACAAAGCCAAAGAGATTTGTATAAAAATGATCATACAGAATGAATCATATACTTTAAAAACATTTCTACATGTAGAAACTAGAAACATACAGAATATAGGAGAAAAGTTTATAAGTGCAAGGAATGCAATGTAGTTATGGACAGAGATGTAAATGAAGCGCAGTGGATATTTCTTCATATGTTACTTGATGGAGCTATATGCATGCATATGTAGGAATTGGTAAATGGTAATCGTACCTAGCAAAGCCTAGTATAGATTATCAATGATGTATTACAATCCATCTATCTGAGATAGTCTCATGATCAAAAATTGATTTTAAAAAATGGAGATTCTTTTTAAAATAAGTCTCATTGGTGCATATACGAATGGATGCAAGATTTTTTTCTCTTAATAAAACTAAATATCATACTGCACTGGTTAAGATATCCCTCTTTGAGAATACCCTCACATCAAACAACCTGAGTACAATATACAGCTTAATAATTTTAATTCTAGTAGAATTAGACTAATTTTGGCCATGTATCTCACAAAATACCCATGGGTTTTATACAATTTTTAAATCAAGTATTTTGTATTATACCTGGGGTATCTTAAGCAGTGTGGTATGGTATAGCAGGCCAATTGAGAAAGATTAAGAATATATGTTTTAAACATTCTCCAAATAAAACTAAATATAGCAAGACATTTTGATAAAGGAATTAAATAACAAAAAAAAAATTTACAAGCTTCTCTAAATGAAAATTAAATATGGCAAGACATTTTGAGAATGTATAACTAATTGAACTCGATGTCATTTTGAAATAAAAGCCTCAAATTTTTCTCTCTTATCTTTTGAAAATATAATTGTTGATAAAATAACTTTTCACTATGTATACAAATAACAATAATAACAATAATTACTTAACTGAAAATAACCGTCAGATTATAAATACTGTATCTCAAGTTGATAATGCCTCTAAACCAAACTCTACTGTGAAAGTGGCCATGGAAAGAGTCGTGAATTGAAGAGAGGATACCTTCAAAAGAACCATAGACTCCCCAACAAATCTTCCAACAGCTAGCAAGGCCACAAGATTACTTAACAAGTATACTTCATGGACAGATGACAGATGACAGATGAACAATAATATAATTTTATCAGTTTATCTTTCTTTTCCACCAAGTGAGAGTTTTTTTTTCAAAAATTTGTATTGTTGTTACTTGTTAGTTAATTATACAATATGTAAAGTTAAACGGTTATACAGTATCATTTTGAGATCATTATTTTATTATTATATGTAACATTAAAATGGTATTACTCTTTTATTTGAATCTTTCTTTGTTCTTAAATAAATTCATTAAATGTATTAAAACTAAAATTTAATTTGGTTTTAATCAGGTCATATATGAAGCATGATTTATTCGAAGATGCATCAATAGTTAAATATTACAACAATTAACAATTTTTTTAAATTTTGATGTCCCATTCGCCAAAACCTATCACTATACACTGCATACAAATAATTTGTATACAATAAACTTTAAGATAACAACTTCTAAGTGAACAACAAATTTTATTTTCCAAGATTTAATAGCACAGCTTGTTAGGATTTTAGCAAAGCGAATAATAGTGTATGATCCGCAGTTATTAAATAATCCGCTTATTATTTTAAACAGAGCCAAAATATGACTTTAAAATCTAACACGTATAAGTTATTCGCAATAAAGTCAATGTGATCTTAACTCCGTCTAGAATTAAATCGAAATGGTTAAAATCATGGTATTAAAATACTATTAAAATTATATGTACGTTTTTCTTCAATAATTTATAAAATTAGAGAAATTAGAGAAAAAATTTTGATAAACCGAATTATAAAAAAAATTCGGTTATCAATTATATCAAATACTGATATATTAACGATATTAACAACATAAACATTATACAAAAAACTTAATTTTAAATTTATTTATCAAATATAAATAGAAATATATAAATATACTGGGAAAAGTTTAATCATAAAACTTAGCTAACATAAAACTTAGCAAATTGTGCCACATAATCACATAATTATAAAGAACCTCTTATCCGAACAAATCTTTAATTACCACGTTCATTGAGGAAAGATCAAAGTTTTAAAAATATAAGCCTAATAGATAATTATACTGATATAGGAAATTGATAGTTTCCAAATATGTAAACAATTGTGATACCCGATAACTAATGGTTCTTTTAGAAAGATTTGTAAATAATATTAAGTGTAAACAATAGAAAATTTTCCCAGAAAAGAATCTTTTCGGAGTTAAGATATCACTCCCTTAACCTTAAATAAATTGACTTACATTAATAAGGTAATATTATTCACCTTGGACGAAGAGGTGTTACAAATTTGGCATATGATCATCCGCGTATTATCCCATGTTATCATTTTTTGTTTTGCAAATTTATGCATTGGGTACGACAAATAATAAATTCTTAATCATACTTAAAGAATATATTTTCGGTTAATAAATTTTAAGTATCATATTTTTCCATGGTTATGGTGAGCCTCTTAGTTTTATGACTATTTTTTTTTTTTGCTATGGACTTATCGTGTAAAAAAAGAAAAAGTTAGTGATATTCTTAAATTCATAAATACTTTATAATTAAGTTATTTCAAGTAGACCCACGAGTGCTTCTCTATTCTCAATGCTGTGTCAAGCCTTTCTTCAAAGATGGCAAAACAGTTGAGGACACTATTACTGGACTTGTGAACGGAACATTATCACCGGAAAATATTCCAATTATGAGAGTGTGTGTTTTACCAGACGGCACGATGCACTCATTAGACAATCGACGGCTCTATGCGTTTAAAGAAGCCATTAACCGTGGATGCACTTTCAAAACCGTAACTGTAGAGAGAAGTCCTAATTTAAATTCTCTTAAATGGAAAATGAAGAATTCTTTTTCCGAGAATTGGTCACAAGTTGTAGTAAAGTTTGATTGTAGACCTTATCGTAATTAATAAATATATATGCACTATGTAAATTGTATGCTTTGTACAGTAGTTTTATGTTATTTCTGAGGTTTATTCTTAGACGGATATTTAGAAAGTAATTATGGCTCAACTGAAATTATTAAACAAATTTTGTTATCATAATAATCATATTATCAAGACATTTTTATCCAAATTTAAATTAAATCCTATATCAATTTTAAGTAAAATTTACACAAATTATGGATATACTATATATATATATATATATATGATATGACAAGTTATGAATTATAATTCCGCATAATGAGCGATGCAATTCACGTGACTAAATTAAATTTTGCTGATAAATGATAATCAAAAAAAAAAAAATTATTATAAAAAGGAAAACATTAAAGTCATGATGATTTTATCTTAAAAATGAACTTTTAAAATTTTCGTAATGAATTTATTAAACGAATTTGTAAATATGAGAAACAAAGATTTTCTTTTCTTTTTTAATCTATCTGATTATTTTTAATTCATTTTTTATCATATAGAAATCTATTATGGAAGTGCCATTTGATTCATTGATTTTTCTATTTTATGCACCAATATTTGTTATTATTTGGATCTTTTATTTGGCTTCGTATTATTGGAATCGCCGAGAGGATTGGACATACGGTAAATTACTCTATGTATTGTATGTTTTTTTTTTTTTTGTTATATCGATATAATCTAACATTCTTTTCATAATTGATACGCGAATTAATATTAAAATAGATTTGTTTCTATATTTCTCTCCAACACATACTTCTATTGTGCACTTATTCCTTTTAGAATTATGTGATTTTCCTAAACCTACTCTACATACCTTTTATATTATTTTGATTATTATGTTGTTAATTCAGAATAAACATGCTGATTTATTCTGGAGAATGGAATATGGGCTTGAATCCTTCACTATTTGGTTTTATTTCATGTTAATTTATATTAGTTTACTTTGTATGATTTCTTTTGAAGTATCGTTAAAAAAGCTTAATATAATTTAAATCTAGATTATAATATTTTTTTTTATTGGTCTTAAATATTAATCAACGTTTTTCTCGGTATGAATTATTTAATTTCCTAATAATAAACATAAAATATTTGTTAATAATGTAATGACCAATCAATATCAGATAACTTATTATATCTAAAAATTATCGATAAATCTCTGCTCATAAATTTTTAGTATACGCTCAATCTTGACACTCTAGTATCAATTGATATTATGATATAGGGCAACACTAGAGCGATAATGAATATTTTCAACTATATTCACTTAAAATAATCTTATTTAAGGGAAAAAAAATTTAATATTCACCTTAGATTAAGAATTTGCCGAAATCAATTCATAGCATTCATTTACGTTTTTTATTTTTGTTCTTGTTATTCTCAGTCAAGGCTGCCGTATTCCATTCTTTCCATTGTTCCATTAATGATTTCTTTTTCACTAATTCGTTTATATTAGGTCTTACAATAGCTGGTAATCCAAAACTACTTCGGACTTTATTATTTTTTAGAAGTAGAGTTTGTGTAAAAGAAATTAAATTTGTGCAAAAAAAGTGATAAAGTATTGCCTGTAATTTTAACATAATAAAAAAAAATAAATTTAATAAATTATTATTAAATCTCTCACAGAAAAATATAAATACTCGGATACATACTGAAGGTAATTGCATAGTGAAAAAAATTGAAGTTATGCTGATAATACGAAAAAACCATTTCAAGCCCGTTGCTTGAGTACTCTTTAGGTTTGTATCCATACTAAACTAAAAATAATTTAAATTAGGATAAAAAATAATTACTAAATAAAAATTGAATTTTAATTAAATGTTTTTTTACCTCCAACATTGCGATGAAACCGCCACTAACAAGAAAAGGCAAAATTATTTGTGGATCGGGAACAGATAAATCTTTAAACCATAAAATACCATCATGTTCAAAACCAGGTACAGGTAATTCAGCCATTTTTCTTAAAGCAATAAAAAAACTTATAAAAATAGGCATTTGAACTAATGGAAGTAAAGAAGATGAAAACATATTTATATCATTATCCAAAAATAATTGTTTTAATTCTACAGATTTAATCATAAGCGTTTGTTGATCCCCTTCTTCCCTCGCTTTTCTAATTTGGTCCATTAATTTTTGAGATTTTGGTTGAATTTTTGTTAATTTAGCAATGTTTAATTGACCTTTTATTATTAATGGAAAAAGTGCTAAACGTAAAATTATAGTTGCCAATGTAATTGTACCCCACCAAGGTAATCCTGTTGTAACATGTAAAATTTCAAAAAATTCCTCTATAAGTCCAACTGGTGTAAAGTTAGCAAGTCCCATTGCTTTAAAGTCCCCAATTTTTAATGCTGTTTCCATTATACCATCCGATGTTGCTGGCTCAATTATATCCGTGAAGTTGGCTGCTGAATCGGTATTTTCAGTAATAACTTCTTGCGATAAAGTTGGTGATAATACTTCTACTTCATCTGAGGCATCACATTGTGTCGTTGTTATACTTCGACATAATTTATTTATCGTAAACGATTGATATAAATTTACTTTATTAAAATTTGATGTTCCATTATATGAAGAGGTTTTTTTTTGTGTGAATAAACCATGACTTCTATATAACCTGACATTATTAACTTTTGATGAAAACTTTAATAAAAAAGATACATTATTAAAAAAAAATAATGAATAATAATTTTAAATTTGATTTTGAATATGATATCCACCTTTTTAGTTAATATGTTTGAGTATTGTAATCTAACGCTATTTGAAATAAAAATAAAATAATTAAAGAAAGTTTCTTTTTATTTTACTTGTAACTAGAAGAAACAAATAAAACATACGTTTGAAAACAGTTAACTTGCTTTGTTCGACATATTATTGAAAAGTTCATTTTAGAGTTTTCAGACAAAAAATTTTTTGATAATCAAAAAAAAAAAATTGAAATTAAATATGATTGGTTGGGTTCACAATAAAAATCTGTAGCACCAGTTATTAATCTATGATGATATAACGAAGCACGTGACATTTAACTAATCAAATACGACGTTATAACTTATAACGAAGAAACCAATAATGAATTGAGATGAAAACCGGAAGGTTCGTTACGAGAGTTGACTGTATACGAGTTGTTACGCACATTATCCATTTATCCTTTGCCAAAGACAATCGGCATTTAAAATTATCAATGATAACGAAATCTTAGAAAGTTTAATGTTTGGGATTCTCTGGCCAAACTATTTTTTCAATACTGTAGGAAAAAATATTTAGACTAGTTAGTACAGTACAGTAATCATATCTAATAATAAACCAGTGACTGTATAATAATAATCATAATTGATAATATTTAAAATAAAGACTAAAAATTATTTATTTTACTTTAAAACACAATACTATTACAATACTATTTTTTATCAATATAGTAGTATATTAGATACTATATACCTTTAATTCTGCTATTATAACTAGAAATAAAACTGTTAAACTATCTTTAAAAATTCTAAAGCAAAAAGTTTATTACAATATATTAAATCATCCTTTCTCTATTTCTTATTTCTACATGGATATTTTAACAAGTGAAAAAATTACTTCATTGGTCAAATACTTATATCTTTTATTTAGTACTTTATAGAATTTTATAGTATTTTTTCTGGTTCTCACCTTTCAAAATAGAATAGTTTTAACATCTACTATTAATTTTCTACTATTCTTGAAATTTCAATATGTTGTAAATATATCATAATTATTGTATTTTTAAATAAGTATTTTAATACTAAAATTTTAAAGTAAAACTCATTGAACTGCAAGTGTATATTTTTATATTTATCTTGTAATTAAGAAATTTCCTATCTATTTAATAAAAGTATTTAAAACTGCATTTTTTGTATGATAATCTTAATTTCTAATGATTTTAAAAAATTCTTTTCTGTCAGTTTTAGACTTTCAGACTACTGTAACTAGTAATATTTAGGATTTTCTTTAGTTTTTTATATGATTTTAATGCAAATTCTTTATAATTTAACTTTAAATTTTTCTTATTTTTTATTAGGCCGCTCCAACAAATAGTTTTGTTTAACATTAACCCCCCCTCATTTTTCTAAAAAATTCAGATTTAAATGTACATTTTATATATCACGTGATTTTATGAATATACGATAATAAAAATAAAATAGTAATTGTTTTACTTAACAAGTTATTTATTAAAAGATTGTATAATACAAAAATTACTCTCTTTTTCTTTTTCTTGTCAATTCACCAACTTTTTTCTTACCCCAAGTATGAAAAGAATGACCTAAAAGTTGACAATTAGAACAAAGCGGATATACAGATTGATATCCATTAAGTAAATCGTCACTTGCCTCCACCAATAAATTATTTTTACCACAATAATAACAAATAGGAGATTTTTTTAGACGATTTGAATAATATCCACTTTTAATTGGAGAATCACAGCTAAGAGATTGACGAATAAAAACAATACCTTTCAGCTCATGTGAAAGTGGTATCCACTCTTCAATTCCGCAAGTAAAATCATTTTCATTTATTTTGAGCTGTAATGCGGATATCTGCTCTTTTTTTAAAGCATTCATACTATAAATACATCAAATTTTTCCACAAAAATCACATTCAACAAACTCTCGAACACGGTTATTATTGAAAATTTCCTGGGGTAAATTATCAGCTTCTGGCTGTCCTGCTTTACTTGGACGAAATTTTTCAGATGTTTGAGTCCCATATATACTTGAAAAATCCTTATAATGATCAGGATCAGCTAAAATAAAAAAGTCCAAAGGCATGATTAGAATTTTGAGCACTTTAAGAAAATGTGTATAATTCTTACCAATAGATGGTTCAGGATCGGGCAAAAAATGCAATTCATCAAATACTTCAATCGGTAATTCAACTGGTAAACAGATAGTACACTCACTGTTATTGCATTTCTTAATCTGCAACAAATTAGAGTTTTGTGATAAATTTTGAATACAATGAATATATAAGCGCGTCTTACTCCATTTGACATACCTGAAATGAATATTGTCTAATTTGACAATGCGTATCAATAAATTCCTTTAATTTATGAAATTTTCTTAATTCTACTAGCGTTGTATCATTAATTGTAAGCTGACTTTCAACTGTTAATATAGACTATTATAATATTAATGATTAAAAAAATAAATTTTGAGAAAACATTAATATAAAAAATACCTCAAATAAAGAATCAATTTCAGTTTCTACAGCGGGAGAAGTGATTTTGAATTTTAAATCATGTAAAGAAAGACGTGAAGTACGATTTTCAAGGAATTCTTGAGTAATTTTAATTGATTTAATAAGATCTTCTTTTAAATATAAATTAGAATTAGCTCCTTCCCAGATTTCAGATAAAGTTTTAAGCTTTTCAAAAGCTTGTTCTGATAATTCACTCATATCTTCTCGCTTCAAAGCAACACCTTACAACGCAAGATTTAATATTGACATTATACGTTCAGCTGGATTAGCCCAACTGTGGTAAGGAGCAGTTTGTACAGCAGCTAAGAAATCGAAGTTTCCTTTTAAAAACAAGGTTATCAATGATATTTGAACAGATCCATATGTACATCAGTGATCTGGACCACCATCAGTATATAAAAGTAAAATTTTAGGTTTTTTAATATCATCTTGATATTGAATAGAATAATTATTGTAGAACTCTGTTGCATGTCGTATAGCAGAACTTGGTTGGAAAATTGTATCCTTATATGCTATATATACTTGACCCTGGTAAAATGAATCTGAAATATTATTTGGAATATCAACAAATAAAGAAGCCGAGGGGGTCAAAGATAATTTTGTAAAATTATGATCACAAGAATTAAGTATTCCATTTATAGTAGTTAAAGCTGATTTATTTCTCACTCCTGTTGAAGTAGCAACTGATTCGCCAATAGGAACTTTATGTTTATCATCGGCACAAATTAATGTTGTATACTCTTTAAATTTAATAGCAAATTCACGTAAATATCTTCAAAGTGTGGAACAGTAATGTGAATCAATATGAGACTTGCGTATTTGACGAGCCTGAATCATATATCGAATTTGAAACCTACCCGTATACCGATTTTCTGAAAATTCTGTTTTTGGCTAAAATTGTAATCGCATCCATTCAGTTGAAGGTATTTCAATATCATTTGGAATAGTGCTATATTTATTTTCTAATCGTTCAATTATGATTTGCACTAGGTTCTTAACGGAAATGGCAATTGGCATATACAAGATTAAGGTATATCATCGATCATGCACTGCAGGTGTAACCTTTTAAAATTTGAGATGATTTTGATATTATATAAAATATAAATACAAAAATTGTATTTAAAATTAGTAATCCATTACCTCATTAAAATAATCTTGCATTTCGTTCCAAAAGACATCAAATTTTGTGCCTTTTTCACCAATAATCTTACAAAGATCTATAATAATATCAGTATCTTGGGTATCTAACATCAATTTTATCCGTTCATGTGTTTTTTTATTAATTTCATTATCTGGTGTTGATACATCCCCTGTTAGATCTTGATAAAGTACTTGCAGAATTGAACGTGATGTTTTAACTATTAAAGAATACTATAAAAAAGTTATGTATAAAAGGTTAATTTAATATTTTCAATATTTTCAAAAGAAAATATTTCAAATATAAATAAAAAAAAGAAAAAACCTTATTTATCACATTTTTTCGCATTTGTCTTGTACAATAGGTCGGGATTTGGTCATATGCTGCAGAAATATTTTTTGCTTCTTTTGTCTTATCACGTTTATCCAAAGAAGGAATTTTCCATACAAAATTTAACGTACCAACTTTACAGAAACTTGATATTTTTAATCGATATAGAATCGATATCGTTAAGTTTATCTTAACGACATTGTTTCGATATCATTTCGATATCATTTCGATATCGATATGATATCGATATGATATCGAAATAAAGTATTATCATTTTGATATCATATC
>JADRCO010002921.1:0-11762 GCA_021464525.1 Rhizophagus sp. LPA8_4_AMF
TTTTTTTCGTTCCTTTTTATTCTCTTTTATTTTTTTCATTCCTTTCCTCCTTTTTTCTTTGTATTTCTTTCGTCCCCTCTTTGTCGGTGAAATGATTGTCGGTGAAATGAACCAGACCCCTTCAAAAGACCGATCAACATATACAATTATGTTACAATATCAAAATAAATAATGCTTGTTAAAGAAATAAAAATAAAGCATATAAAGTCAAATTGTAAATTATGAAATTAAAATTTTTTTAAGAAAGACCTACCAAATTGAGGCTTCAAACCGTTCATACAAAAGAAAAAAAAATTTTGTGTAAAAAAAAAAATCAATTTAAGACGGAACAACGGTCTGTACATCGGTCTTTGGTTCAGTCCTGCTGCGCCACAAATTAACAAGGACCGCGGTCCGGTCCTACAAAGACTGGGACCGGCTTAGACCAGACCGAGTAGGACTGAGTAGGACCATTACCAAACTTTAATAATACTATCCCCTCATATATATAGTAAACAGGGGAGGTGTGATTTGCCAGAGTTGCCACTGGAATATATAAGTATGAATGAACCGGATGGACCTGGTCCAAGTCTAGTCCAGTTCAAACCGATATCACATGATAATATCTAGCCGAAATTACCGATTTATGGCCAGAATTCTAATTTCAATTGTACGAACAAAAATATCAGTTATCGCGAAAAAATTGTTATTGTTCTATTATATACAATCTTATAAACTATTTATGTAATCAGGTATTTCTATAGCCATTAAAAGATCATTTAATGGCTGCGTCTTTTTGAGGGTGTTGTTTATTGGATGTGATACACTGTAACAAATATTTTACTATACTGTAATTACGTGAATTACATGTTCGAGCTTTTTATCAGGGTGTCCTCTGAAATTTACGTAATTCATGTGCGCCGTAAGTGTAATGCATACGACATACGATTAAGGCGAGATATGATATGATATCAATTAAGTGTTCAATTTTCTATGTTCTTCTATGTATTAAAAATAAATAAATAAAGTGTTTTAATTTTCATGATCCTGATTTTAAACATAAAGTATACTTAATACCACGTATTAAGAATATTATAAAAATTTTATAAATTTACAAAAATTAGAGGAATAACACTATTTTTAATCATATTTTATTTGTCACCCTCACTAACTATAACAATTTTATTTTCATTATTATTTATGTTAGATCTCGGATTCTCAAGTAATTCATCATTATTATAAGATTTTGGAATGAAACCCTCGTTTATTATAAATTGAATTACATTCCCAATTCCTCCAAACGAACGTCCTATTAAAAATGAATTTTTAATTAATTAACCTAGAATTAAATCACAATATATATATGTTTAATTCTTTACCTATAGTCCCCATAACATAAACCCATGGTTCTTCATTCTAAAAAAATATGAATAAAATAAATATAATCATAAAAAAAAAAAAATCATCATCCATCTGTAATGCCATACCAAAACAAGTCTAGCACCTTGAGAAATTGACATAGGAATCCATTGTAAAATGAACATAGTTATATAACTCAAAATTTTTTTTGTAGCCCTTCTTTCAACTTCAGAATATCGTTCTAACGCAGAAATTCTACCATTATCCGCATTACTTTCATTTCGATTACTACTTCGATCATCTGGATTATTTGGTAATGATAATCTCAAAAAATTTATAGTTTTATGAATTTTTTTTAATATACTTATATAGCAAAATAAGATTATTGTTAATACTATCGTTATAGTAGAAAATAATATTATTGCTGAATTAATTTGCCCTGATTTTGCAGCACACCTACGAAATGGTTTTAAAGAATAAATTAGTGAGTTAAGACTTGAAGAGATTCAGATAAATTTTAAAAAGTAAAAATAGCCTACCAATATTCACGTTTACCATTATTTTGTAGATTTACCAATTGAATTATTATACTTCCCGCAATTACAATTAGCCAAAGTTTATAATCATATTTCCCATAATTAAAATGGATTTCGCGGCAAATTCGAAGATAAGTTATTACCCTATAAAAAGAAATTTTTTTTTTTTTAAAAAAAAATATAGAAATAAAAATTAAAAACTTACACTTACGCTATTACAGCATAAAAACATAAGTTTATCGTAAGAAATGCCCAGTTAAGTGCGCCAATTATTTTACATGGTGTGTCGTTCCATACTTGTGCATATATAGCTGTGTGTAACTATTTAAAATTGATCAAAGGTTTTTAAGAAATCACTAATTTGAACATACCTATTTTACTTACCATATTTACAAAAAAATTACAATTTATTAAAAAATCTAAAATAAAAAAAAATAAGCATTTATGCTTAATCAATGAAGTCTGATCGAAACCCATAATTGTCACATGTTTAAAAATTAATGATCTCTGATGCAAGGTTGAGGATACAAACTAACAATCCTCCAGCTCGTTCTCATATTTTCTCCGGACTTAACAACAGTTCCTGTTTTCCTAGTATTATTACTTATTATATGCACTTGCACGTGATACCACAGAGGTGACAATTCGGTTTCAGGATTTCGACATACAACATAATCGCTTGATAAATCTTACCTGTACATGCAGTATAGAAAGGTAACCTATAAATTATGGCTAATTTTTTTTTACTATATATCCATTGCTTATAAATCCTATAAAAAACATAAATACATCCGATCAATCCAAATACAATCATCGTCATCGAAAAATCTACTACTAAATGGAAATTATTTATATTATCTGGACTGTCCAATTTATCAATCGCTAAATTAACTTTGGTAAATAGTAAGAGAAGGATTATTATCGACATAAATCGATATCTTATAAAAAATTTAATCGAACTTGGTTTAATCATATTCATTGGAATAAAGTTGATAATGAAGGAATTATATACACTATATCGGTGAAAAAAAAACGTAAAATAAATACTGGGTATAGCTTAAAATTTGTAAGGTGTTAATTCATAAAAAAAATTCAAATAAATTAAAGAAATTCCTAATTATAAATATTAATTGGTATTGGTGAAGAACTCTAGACATTATAAAGATAAAACCGAAAATTCTTGTGACATTGTAATTTCGTAAACCAGAAAATCAAAGTTTTCTCAATAGATATATAAATACTAATTAGTTGTGGCGATGTAAACGTTGTACCAGATAATATTAAAGGATCTGATTTAGTACTATGTCATTACGATCAGTAAATCCAATAAGCATCAACTATTCCATTTCACAAACATATCGTTATAAAAACAAATTCTGACGTAATGCTTGTTTGTAACACAAATAAGGCGAATTAGGTTGTAATATTTCCTATTCATTGCTCAATTATTTTTCACATTCACTTATTAAAAGAAGAAATGCTGGGAAAATTGCTATCTATGATCGATACAGGCTTTATGGTTTTGGCGATCAAACATCAAATACTTTGGAGATCTTGCTCATATTACTAAATACGTTTAGTGTATAAAGATTGATCTCATTATTTAATTGACACTATAAATATCGTATATTATTCGAGAATAAAAATAGGAATGTGTTACAAATAGAAGGACCGATATGACCGGTTTTTACCGGTTCTTATCAGTTTAGTTTGAACTATAATTATTAAAATATTTGAGATAAAGATGTTGGCGTAGAATGTATCTAAATTTAACATATTGATTATACTATAAATCATAGAATGATATATATATATATATATGAGAATAAGACATATATAGATATTTAGTTATATATATATATATATTAAATTTCTACAAATGCTAGTTTGATAATAAAAAGTTACGTTCTAAAAAGTTTTTTACGGACAATACTAGTACATCACTTAGATTATTTGTTACACAATACTTTTTTAATTTAATATAAAAGGGATAAAATTTATGCGCTACAATTTTTTTGCAACTAGACTATATTTTAAAAAAAAATTTCTTCAAAAATCCTCGTATGAAGTAGCAAATAGGAATATATGTATTTGTGAATAGGTAATTTATTTTATTTTATTGGTTACTAATATATATAATATCATATGACAACACAATTAAATATTAGCCACTCGATGTACAATAAAATTGTTCTCCTATTTTTTGATAGAAAAATTTTTTATTCACAAACAAGAAATGATTATTGTTGCAAAATAAGCTCGACCAGTACAGTACGCTATTGTACTGTATTTGTATAAAATTTTTTTTTTTTGCTAATTTAAAATATTATAGGTTTTATCCAAAACAACCACATATAAAACGTAAAAAATTCGAGACTAAATTTTTCAGACCTCAGAAAATGTTAATACAGGTCGTCCGGACAGAAAAAAATTTATTATAGCAGTACGTATTTTTCAGGGCCGGAATTACAATAGCGTGTCAGTCAGTTTCTAAATTGATGATAAATTTTCAGCCGGCATTATCTTAAAAAGAAGTGATATACATTCCAGTAGAGAGTCCTATATCAAAATCGGAGTTAATTATGTAATAGCGTGGAATCTGACGTCATGGCAAACCAAAGTACTAATTGTTAAAATATAATATAAAAACCAAGTTTATTGCCATAAAATTATGCTATTTGGCTTACTTTTTGTTGAAAGTCCGGTAAATTTTTTGAGCACTAGAAATGACATACTTATAGGCTTAAAGAAAAAAAATGCCTTATTTTTAACGTTGCGAATAATGGGTTTTTACTTTTAGGCTCATAGGAAAGTTATTTCTAATGATTGAAAATTTTACCGGACTTCTTGTAAAAAGTTAGCCAAATAGTATAATTTTATGCTAATGGTTTTAGTTTTTACATCATATTTAAAAAATTCGTACTTTAATTTGCCGCGTCTTCAGATTCCGCGCTATTATATATTACTATATATAACTTAACTCCGGTTTTTAATAATTAAATTCTCTACTTTTTACGCGGATTACGAATTAAAGGTTACGTAAATAATAATTATTTGAATGGTTTATTCTATCAGCAAATACAAAAACTCAAATCGTACAACGTTAGCTGAAAAAATCAACATGACGATGTTCTTAGTTACTTTTTCTCTTTTAAAATAAAATAATATTCTTTATTATTTTTTATTTTTCACAAAGCAAAATAGGTAGAGATTATTTTTATAGATTGTGAATTTTGGGATTTAGGATAGCACCCGTACAAATGCGTAAGTTTAGAAGTTTCAGCTTTGACAATAATTGAAAAAAAATCATTAATATCTGATATACATAAATCATAGTACCCAATACCCCCTCAAAAAAATTTTCCTGAGTTTTAAAATACCCGGATATTATAAACGGAAATTTTCGATTTTAAATTTTATTTTTATAAAATATCCGGGATACAATACTAGGAACCGGAATGTAAAACATATTGCGCAATATAAATTCTTGTATCTGTATAGTATCCACCCATGTAATATACCCCTGTGTAC
Source organism: Rhizophagus sp. LPA8_4_AMF (assembly GCA_021464525.1). Lineage (NCBI taxonomy): Eukaryota > Fungi > Glomeromycota > Glomeromycetes > Glomerales > Glomeraceae > Rhizophagus > Rhizophagus sp. LPA8_4_AMF. The sequence continues at coordinate 5,406 of JADRCO010002921.1, forward strand.
AGGTTCAACCCTCCAAGATACTGTACCTGAGGTACCATACCATGGTCCATAGCGTACAGTACGGTATTTATGGACGGGATAAGACCGTTATAAGGCAACAAAGACAAAATAGATAAATTGTAATATGATGTCGATCAAAATTTTCCGCAAAATAAAAATTTGGACCTACAGTACATTTACAATTATTTTATGTAAAAGAATTTACCCATTGAGAAACAAAAAAAAAAAAGATAAATATACACTTAGATCAAAATTTCTAATTATTTATAAGAGGATTTCTAACAAAATTTCGTGAATATACCCATACATGCTTAAATACTACTGAATAAGTTATTTATTTTTTATTAATTATATTTTAAGCTTTTTTGTTTCTACAAATTTTTTTTTCATTATCTCATATAACTTTCTTAAGAGTTTATTCGAAAAAATAAAAATATTTCACAATTTAAAGTTTTGAAACACTAATGAATGAATGCCGTCGATCTAGATCAGCTGTCAAACAAAGTTTGGTGATATTATATAATTGGTTCAGTGGCAACACAGCCACAGTTAGAAAAAGCAATATACCATTGAACAAATACGAAAAATTTTTATATGTTTGTTACACCAATTTAAAGTTAATACAAGTTATACACCCAGTTAAAATTAAGTAACTTACTTTGTTTAATATGGCTTTGTTTAAAACTTAAATATCAAAAATAAGTTACATAAAAAAAAAGATGATCTCAATATAGCACAGATATATTCAACCGCAGACTAAATGTTTAAATAAAAAAGCCAAATTAATTTTTAATTTATTCCGATTTCAAACTTTATTAATGCTTATTATTTGTTTTACAAAGAAAAATTAATAATACATAAATTTCTATAACAAGGAAAATTAGAAGAGGATATTCTAGCTGATTGTGTTGTACGAACTTACTTTTGTGATTTGTTCAATAACGAGAACACTTAAATTTCGTAAAATTTCTCGTTAAACGCATAAGTAGATCATTTAAATAATTCTGCTATTAATTGACTAGACTATTAAGGTTAATACTGCTTTACAGTTCCACGTATCATATGATTATTGATTCTGTCGGGGTTATTGTTCCGTTACAAAGAAATTTTCCACTAAAATATATTTTTGTGCAACTCAGGATTTGATTCTAGATTACATAATACAGTCAGACCTCTATATAATCACCTCCTATATAAGAACACCTCTTTATAAGCACCTTATTTTTGCTAACCTACATATCATTTTATTAGTAAATTTGACCTTTATATAGTCACAACTCTATACAATCACTAATTTTGGCAGAACCGATTGGGTGATTATATGGAGGCCTGACTGTAGTATATTTTTTGAATTGATATTCCCTTTGATTATCATAATTCACATTATAAAAAAGGCAAATTAAAAAAATTTTATGCAGTCTAAAGAATCTATTATTTTTATATCAATAGAAAATATATCTTCATCACTTGTATTTTTTTATTTGAAAGACAATAAATAAAAGTAATTCGGCTGCATTATTTAATATTTAATTTATTCATTTATTCCTATTTTAAGGAAAAAAATGACGTTTTCAAAGAATAATATTTTTTTGATCGTAAAAAAAATTGCATTTTAACATCTTATCAATGTTTTTCCGGTTCCGTTTTGTATCAAAAGAATCAAAATAATGATGCATACCTGTTAAGTAATTTACGTCCAATAACTTTTCAATCAAATTTTTAATTGGTCTTGAAGTTAAGGCTATATATATTATAATATGTTATTTAAAAGAAAATAAAAATATACGTATATTATTAAAGTATGTGAATATGTTGAGGCTTATACAGTAAAATCAATTGTATTTTATACTGAAAAAAAAAATAAACTCCTTTCAGACTATACTAATTAATAGTTTTGTGCATGTATCAGATTGTATTACTTATGTGACAATACCTTTTGTTGAACAAAAAGAATTTTTTTTTTTTTTATTATCGCTTATATGCAAGAATTTTATTTCAAATAAGGAGATATTAACTTTATTTACTTTATTTGATGTCATTTATTATTTCAAAGCTGGTACACAAACTTGATTTGAGTTAGCACCGAGTTATTGATGATCATTTTTCTTTTTTATTTAAACCCACAACGAATCAACAAATGCCAGCAATTATCACTTTTCAACATTTCGTTAAACCTAAAATACGTTAATATGTATCCTTCACAAGACAATATTGATAATGATACTCACGAATCCTATTTTACTGGATTCTTGAATGAAACAACTGCAACAACTATTTATAGTACTCAAGCGGAAAATATTAACTGCAACGATCCTTCTTGTAATTGCAATAATGATGACACTTCCGTGGTGAATAATAATAATTTTCCTACACAAGCGATTATTTCTTTTGATCATAATCAACCTATATCTCACAACACTTCAAACAATAACGATATTAATTCTCTTGACAATACTAATTATCAGCAACCAATTTTTAATGACGGCTCAAACAATAATCATATTAATATCTCTCCCAATAACGAATACTATCAGCAATCCATGTCTAATAGTACTTCACCTCCGCCGCAATTCCACTCGCAATACTTTGATCAAAATTCGCCTCAAACTAATGTATTTCCTTCGCTTAATTCACTTGGTATTGTTATAAATTCTCCTCAAACGTACGTTGTTATTATGCCAGTACCGGTAACTAGTAATTCAAATAGTCAACAAAATACTTACTCGAATCATTCTATCCATCACTGATAGTTTGCAACTCAATTAAACAAGAGAAAATATATAGTTAAAAATATTGAGGATTCATTTTTTTTTATTTTACTTTTATTGTGGATTGTTTTATTTATTCAAATAATAATGAAAAACAATGAAAGGAGAGTATACTGTATCTACTAACAAGCACATTCAAACAAAAGATTTAACGAGAAACTGTCATTTTACTTTGTTACAATATACCATATTTCTGCTCTCAATCAATATCAAATGTTCAACATTTTTAATAATATTTTACTAGATACACGTGTATTTATTTCTTGATTATTTATTGTTTGCAGGTTTACTATGAATATACCATGTTTATACTTTCATTATAGTCGTCAATAGTTTCGTTACGAATGCCAGATTTAATAAAATGTCTATTGTATCAGCAAAGTAATCGACAGATTGTAAACACTAATAATTGCATTAGTCGACTACTACTGTTAAATTAAAATTGGAATTTTATAATAAAGCCATATAAAAAAAAGTAGTATAGTCGAGAAAGAAATATTTTACCTTCTATTAATGATTTAAATTGCCTGGAAAATCACATTATAAAAGTTCTTACACCCCACATAACTTTATCGGTAAGACGACAATATAAATAATGTTAGCCATTGTTTTAACTAAAAAAAAATATTTTTTTAGTTCAATTAAGATTTCAAGGGAATTGCTAAATTCAAACATCTGAAACTTGGTTACGAACAATTAAAAAATAACCTTGATTATGTGAATAATTTCATTTAATGGTAATTTGATGAAGCTATTTTTCTGAAAATAATTTTGTGTAATAAATATAATACCAAAATTATTTGAAATTAATTGAAAATTACAAGAAGGCCCCAAAAATTGTGTTTGTATACGTTTTAATTTTATATAAAAGGGATTATAATCGCAACAAAAAAATAAGATTTAGTACCACAATTACAAAATCATAAATTTAGAATTCAATTAAGAACGCGTTCTTCGAATCTAACGGAAAAAGCATTCATGAGATCCGATTGCAAAATTTTTTATAATATATTAAAAATAAATATTTTACTTTATTAGTTTTTTCAATTATCTTAAGAAATAACTGTGCAACATTTATTGAATGAAAAATACCTAGAATGAAAGATCTACATGATAATAAATTTTTACATCATGTGAAAGCATTACAAAAGCACGAAATTCAAGTTACAAAAAATATCATATGATACTGATATGTGAATAAATCGTTAGATAGAAATTCAATTATCCGTCTGTTTTTGGTTAGTTGATAAATACAACAAAAGAAAAAAACCAAGAGTACGACAGATTCCCTGTAAAAAAAGTCGATCCGTTTTTAATATTCCATCTTTTTTCCAGAAAGGCTCATATTTCCGGAATTAATAACTTTATATCACGGAATTTATCGAATTATTTACATTTTCCGTGAATGGATCCGTGAAAGGCTCATTTTTGCGGAGTTTTTACAGAAATAACGGATAAAATTTTTTATAGAGATTGGTACAACTTGCAAAAGGAAACGAATCTCCGTGAAACTAAATAGCTGGTTCATCCTCTGTTTATTATAAGTTATATAATTCTATTACGGTATATCGAAAACTGTTGCCGAAATAATTAATAATCGAATATTGTTCAATTTCCTTTTTGCGCCAAATTGCAAATTGTGTAACATCATAAGGTGTGATTTTATCTGCACTTCCCGCCCCAGTAACACCACAAATTTCTACCCCTACGTGAACTAAAATATTCATCACCAGGATCACACCCACCGCGTTTTCACAGTTTATATTTATCTGAGGGACTTGGGTTTTAAATTATTTTTTTCACTTCACCCTAAATGTCACCGGTCACGTGGGATAGAATTTTGGTAAAGTTTTTAACTGCCATCTATCACGTGATATTCATTCAGCCTCAGCCAGGTTGGTGACGCAGCGATGACAAATAACAGGTGAAAAATAAATTTTGGAACAACGTGCTGATGCGCAGATTACTTAGCAATTCCTTCTTCATGAAGACGAGCTTCAGCCTACAATCCGAACCATTATCTTTCGTTAAAAAAAAATCGGGGAAATCCAGGTGTAACGATCACGCCAATCCCGGTTAAACATCACTCGTTATCCCTCTTTTATTTTCTGTGCTAAAATATTGCTAAAAATAATAATCGATTAACCAAGGGCCCTAATCGATTAATAATTGACTAATATTAAAAACATTAAAAATTTTTTTTTTTTGGCTGCAGATTGCACCAAATTGTTTTTGCTCATACATTTAGTTATAGGAAAGTCTTATTTATTATTATTATTATTAAAAAATTAATCCAAATTCATCCAAGTTCGGAGAGCACGTGACCAAAAATTCACAGCTCTGGGCCGCATTAGATAATTTGACCAGAATTATGGTTTGGATAATTTCAATCGATTAACCGATTTTTGATACTTTAATCGATTAACCGTCTTAATCGATTCCAACTCTATTTAAGAGATGTATGATTACTTAACGGGAGAAAATGATCGGTAAAAGTGGCAATCTTGCGTTCATCCAAAGTAAAAAATTCATGGATAAAAGACTAACACATTAACAATTTTTGAGAATATAAAAATGTAAATTTGACCTATCATTTCGTGTTATTTTCTAAATAAAATAAAAATAAAATTTGTGCATTGCGAAAAATCACGTGATTTTTATATATGGTTACGTAAAAAAATAGGATAGGTAAATAAGTGGCGGATCATTTTAAAACTTTGTCTTTAGGTGCAATTTAACAAAATAAACAAATTTTATTAAGATAAAAAGGTTGAATGTTCAACTAGATTTTTTGTTATTTACCATTTAATAAAATCAACATACAGTCAAACCTTTATATAACGATATGTCGGGACTCATATGAAAAAATTTAAAAAATATCGTTATATCAAATTATACCGATATTTATATGTCCTCACATATAGTGGGAATTTAAAATTTTATCGGTATATCAAGTTTTTAATAGTGTATCGGTATATCGAATATCGGTATATCGAGGTCTGACTGTATTTTTGGATTATTGAAAAAAATTGCAGCATCATTTGTTGTGTTTTATAATTGTAAACATATTTTAATTTAAAAATTTAGTTAAATAGTATCTTTTAAATAAATGAAAAAAACAACATGATAAATAAAATCTACATTTTATATTCTCAAAATTGCTAACGTGTTAGTCTTTTATCCATTAACTTTACTTTGGAGGAACGTAAGATTCCATTTTTGCTAATTGTGTACACCTGTTGAGTAGCGGACCATCCCTTAAACAAATAATTAAAATAATTAAATTTTGAAAATTTTAAATTCAGCAAGGTTGCGTTTGAAATTTTTTTAATACATATTTGGCTAGCCAAAGTAAATTTTTAGATTCTCGTAATTATTTACTATCAGCATCACATGAACAGTTTTTTATTGGCTATTATTCTAACCCATAAACGGTTAGTATTCATGCAGTATTTCATGTAGTAGTGTAGTACATGCGCACAAATTCCCAAAATCGAAAATTTTTCAAAGAGATGATGAATATTTAAAAATTAAAAAATTCCGGATTAATTGAAAAATTTTTTTATTTATATTTATGCATATTTATTTT
>JADRCO010002922.1:0-11758 GCA_021464525.1 Rhizophagus sp. LPA8_4_AMF
CACGATCTAGTGATTGGATTTGAATGTTCTTACTACCATTCGATTCGTCTCATCGCAACGAATCGAATGGTAGGTGTTTTATCGCTCTAGCATCAATATTGACGGAGTTATATTGCGGTAAATGTTTAATGATTATTGATGTCAGAGTACGATCTAGTGATTGGATTTGAATGTTCTTACTACCATTAGATTCATCCCACTGAGACGAATCTAATGGTAGTAAAATCATCCAAGATGGATCACTGGATGGCGAGTTATTATTTGTTATGTTTTTAAATATAATTCAGCCAAAATTAAGGTTAATTATGGCCAAATATTTTCATAATACAAAATTAATTACGGAACCCAAAATTAATTAAGTAATACGGAGTTTTTCTAATGAATTACTTAATAATTACAGAATTATGTAATTACGTATTTCTGTAATACTGAAATAATTTCAGATACAAGTATACTCTGGATCAGGTGATGGATTATACAAGATTCACTTAGGGAAAATCTTACTAATATTCGTTTCTAATTAAAGCATTTAAAAAATGTAGAATACTATACAAATGGATCAGTATCTATAGGGAACATAAATGATGGCAATACAATTGTAGAATAAAGAGCGACCTTTTACACTAATACAGAAGCAAAAGATTTCTTTTTAAATTCTAGACTTACTCTTTGGCCATCATCAACAAGAGCTGAATTGGTTGCTATTTTCTTAGCTTTGTTAACTGCACCAGAAAACTCAAATGGGATAATTTATACAGATAGTTTATGTGCAATTGAATTAATCAAATCAACAAATCACTCAAAAACCTGAGGATGACTTAAAAAGACCAATAATCTTATTATTATTATCAAAATAAACATATTAATTAGAGAAGCATCAATCAATCTTAGATTAATTAAAATTAAAGGACATAGTGGCATTACAGGTAATGAAATAGTAGATAAATTAGCAAAAGAAGGGCAGAGGAATAACAACTTATTTATTAATGAAGTGGATTTTATTGATGCTACTTTAAACCATTTTTCTATTTTTATGAATAATCCTTTGGAAGTTAATATTAGGCAATTTATCTTGAAGATTTCAGCTACATATGAAGCTACTAAATGGTCTTTATTAAAAGTTAACAGAGTCTTTTGTCAAGCACATAGTATATGCATAGACTGGAAAGTCACTTGGCTGGTATTCCATTACTGTAATAGGTTTTATTGCATTAACATGCGCATTAATCACTTATGGACCTTTATAGCAAAGCTATTTTACAAACTTATTCCTTTGGAAGCTATACTTATGGTAAGAAGACTAGCAATTTATAAAGATTTGCAATTTATTATGGAATGCAAGGAAATAGAGAAATGGAATCACCTTTTTGAATGTTAAGCTTACAAACAAGCTTAGCAAAAAATTTTAGAACCAACTTTAAAAGAATCAATAATAATTATACTTAAGAAATACAACCAAATAAATCTACAAGAACATTCTTTAAGAACAATTTTGATAAATATTATAGGTTTATCAGTTAACTCTAAAAGGTTTCAACATTTTCAAAAATTAGCACTTGAAGTGAAAATTGAATCAGCTATGACATTGAAACTAAAAAAAGATCTTAGAATTTTTCATTCAAAAGCTCAAGGTTGTATAGCCAACATTTTGATTTGTTTTATTCTAGCTTTCAAAGAACTGATATGGAAACCAAGATGCGAACAAGTAATCTTATGGGAAAGAGTAAAGGGTATATCAAGAGCAGATAAAATAACCTCAACAAAAAAAACTAAGTTGATTTTAAAACAAATTCAACAAAAACTATAAGACAACAGACTAATAAAATAATGCAAAGTATAGATTATAATGAGAGGGGAAAAACAGAAATTTATAATAATTCATATATTCCTATTTCAATACCACTATTACAAACAAAACTGGATTAATTACAAAAAGCTGTGCCAAAAGTTTGGAATATTATGGAAAATTTTATTCTGAAATATACATATGAAGAATGGATTCCTTTAAAGAAAATCAAAGATAAAATTACTTTATATATAAATCAAAAGCTGGACTAATTCTTTATATTTAAAAAAAAAAAAATAATAATAATAATAATAATACAATTTTACAATTAATATTCTTCTACTTTATAACTTTTAATATTTTTGATTTTATAGCATGTTATTCTTATTAGTACTCTTATGGGAATTTTAATTAATTAATTAATTATTTATTTATATTATGGTTATTTGGTAGTATTATTTATAATATATTACTTTATAATATACTAATATCTTAATGTTTGATCAAACTGGCCTCCAGATTGGAAGTAGTACTTATAAAATAGTTGAGATTATTATGTATTCCAAATATATTTTAATAAAATATTATGTGACTTAACATTTTAAAAAAAAAAAAAAAAATTATATTTTTTAACTGTATAAAAATTGTTTAAAAACTGTACAATTTAATATATTTAAAAAATTGTATAGCTATTTTTATTCAAAAATCTGCAATACTTGTATGATTTCTATATAGACCTGTATAAAAATCATATAAAACTTAAACAATTTTTTTTATAGAGTACAAATATGCAAGAATTAAGTAAAGGTGAACTCCTTTTTAAGAGTACGTCCTATTACAAGAAAAAATAGAAACTGAAGATCTATCTGTAAGATATTACATTACTCAATTCAAATCAAAACCTTTAATTTTTAAACTTACAGATATGTAATAGAAAAAATATAAATAACACAATAATTAATATTAGATTAATTAAAAAATAGGTCATAATCATGCTCAATAGTTGGGTAATCTATTTCTAGATGATAATATATAAATGGATAAATAGTCAAAATATAAATCTATTGATCATTTTAACTGAAACAAAATCTTAAAGAGTGTTTTTAATTTAAGATTTTTTTTTATAATATTATTAAAGTATAATAGAACTTAATTAATTAACGGTAATATTACCATATATTTCTAATGATCTGGATAATAAACTTTAATTTAATAATACTCTTCAATATGAACTTATTTTTCAGTGAAAAAGATTATTCTCAGAACAGCTAATTGAAAGAAACATCAAGTAATTCTTATGCTATGAAATTAAATTATAAGGAAAAATATAGAATACTATTTTAAAGGTATTTTTAAATGTACAGTGACATGATAAGAACCCCAGAAAATTCCTATATATATAAGGTACCAAGGTGATTAGCCAACATAGAAAAAAAATATGTTGTAAGAATTTATCAATGCTTAATTTTGGCAAAAATTTATCTAATGTAAGATAATTGATTTGCATATTTAAAGCACCTTTTCAGAATACTAAAGGGTTACGGTTGCTTAATTTTATTACAATTTTGGTTACTATTTATAAAATCACGTGATCGTATTTTTTTTTACATCATGATCGTAAAAATTTTTTATGTAAGATAATCTTTTTTGATTTTTAATCATTTATAAAAAACAAAGAACTCTTTCAAAAAATAACCTTTATAAATATAATAAGGAAAGATTAGCAAAATACGAGTATTGTGCCTATATAATAATGCAAAAAAAGTAATTTGCATATGTGGTAAAATAATTAAGCTGAACTAATGATATACTGAAGATTATCTTAATCGGCATGTTGCTAATTCTGGATGCAAAGCAAAAGAGGAAAAATGTAGTATTTACAACTATTTTAAACCATATGGATGAAGACAATTTGTTACAAATAAATGAAATAGATGAAAAAATGATAATGTTTCTGCATTAATTAATATTAATGAAGATACATCAAATATTATAAAATCTAATAAATGGTTTATTTGTTATAGGCTTCAATCTGAACAAATATTTATATATATTTAACGTACTTCAGCTCAATTTGGAGAAACATGTTGTATTGAAATAGTAGCATAAAATCTATTTCCAAATTTATTTTTTAATAAATTTAGTCAGAAAAAACTTAACTACTCTCAAAAAAGAAAATTAAATTGTACTTTATTTGCAGAAAATGTTTGGTAAATTGACTGACCGGATGAGTTTAATTTTTAATAGTAATGAACGTATATTTTTAATATAAATAATAAACTTACATTATTTTTTATATTAGGAAATTGTGTTTGTGTACAGAAATTGCAGAAGGAAGCAATATTTGTAATGATTGTAATTCACTTCGTCTTGATAAGAATCTTTTTAATAAAATTAGAAGAAAAATTCCTTTACCAAGTAATATTAAATTTATAACTAAACATTTCTAGAGGACAACGTATTAAAAAAATATTTGAAAAATGTAGACCTTTGTACTACTTGGAATTTACTTAATGATGACACTGAAAATAATACAGCAAATCCTTTGATAACTTAGCTGATATGGTATTGAAGGAAGCATTTAAAGAAAAACCAGTATTTATGGAATTATGCGAAGTAATGTGTGATGCTGCAGAAAGAAAATCAAGGAATATAGACAAGCAAAATATTAGATATTCAGAAGAATTCACTAGTTTTCTTGTTGTTTTAAGAGAAATAAGTTCAAGAGCATTAGATTTATTTAGACAAAATTTAGAAGAAAGAAGTATTTGATTAATATGGTAATTTGTTTTAATGTAAATACATTTTTTAGATATTATTATTGCTTATTATAATTATTTATTAGATATTTGCGTAGTAATAATAAAGATCGCTTAACTAATCCCAAATTGTACTTTAAAATGTGGTATAATTTAAACAGCTAATTGATACTATTGGTTATAACAGATCTATAGCAATAATGACTAACAATATAAAATTGAAAAAAAGGTTATGATATTCACTTATACTTGGTTGCATTATTGGTTAGCTTTGCCAAAAGAAAAAACTGTTATAAATATATATAGTGATATTCCAAGTACTATTAGTAAAATTAAGAAAAAAAATGCTATTGAAAAGACATTCACGCGTACTTATTACAAGTATAAATTAAAATTTTTTATTCTTTTCTTATATTACCATGAAATTTTTAAATTTTTTTTAAATCATTTTAGATTCCACTTCCAAAATTTTCTTCAGTAATTGTAGCATTAATTCCAAATAAAGGATCGAATAGTGCAAGTGATATTACTCAGTTGCATCAGAAATTACTCCAAGATATTACATCTCAATTGGAACTCCATAATCCATATTCTTTCATTAGGTTCAGATAGCACAATTGTAGAACTTCAAGCGCAGAAAAATATCCTAAACTCTCCAAATACTGAAAGATTTTCTATTTATAATTCTACATTAAATATATATTTTAGCTGCCCTATTTTTGAGTCAATTGGATATATAATTTCAGTCCAAGATCCCAAACATGCTAAAAAAATTGCAAGAAATGCAATAATGTCAAGTGCAAGACTTTTGTCCTTTGAAAATTTATCAATTTATTACGATCACCTTCTTGAACAAGTTAATCACTATAATTCTATAATGTATAAAAATGATATAATAAAATTGGGATCATTGAGACGATAGAGTAGCCTATCAGACATTTTGTTCTGCTAATTTAAAATAACTAGCATCACATAATTATCAGTTAAAACCTGAACATACATAAGGGTTTCTTTGTCTACTTATTTATTATGGGCATGTGTTTAATAACTTGATATATGTAATAATTTAGAAAATAATTTATTAATATATTTTTTTTATTTACATATAGATAAAATTATTGATAATTATCTCAATAGAAATTTGGCACCTTTAGAACGAATTCACATAGCAATGACTGGATTTTTCTTTTTAAAACTTTGGAGATTTCACATTGAAAGTTTAGCGAGAAAATATCCAGATTTTATTTCTATTCGCAAAAACTTTTTAGCTGATCAAACTTTTGCAATTTTTAGCTTTTTATGTGAATCAATGGTTCTTTTGGTTAAAGTATATCAAGATTTTTATCTTTTAATTTTACTATTACCTTGGCTTCATGGTTCTGAATCAGTAGACCATTTTTTTGGTATTGCACGTCAAATTAATTCAGATTTTAACTTTGCAGAATTAATTTAAATAGTTCCAAAAATCTCACAATATACAAAAGCTTTAAGAAATGAAAAGTTGGTTTTTAATAAAGAAAAATTTGTAAGAAAAGGTCATTTCAAGTTTTTTTTTCAAATGATTTACAATTTTATTAATTTAATTTACTTATATGATTATTTTATTTTGCTTATAGGTTATCATTTTGAATGTAATTCTGATTATATTAATAATACTTCTTTAGAAATGCTTTATCTATAACCTAATGATAATCAAATTTTACAAACTTTAAATCATCCTCATCAACTTGCTTGTGAATTGGCAGAATTTCTCCAAATGCTTCAACCAGTGGAATTACCTATTGAAATTCCAAGAGTAGTAATTATTATTAATGTGAGATATCATTGTAATAAAATATCATAAAGTATTAATTGTAAACAAGAATGTGAAATAGAAAGTAAAACATCTGAAGGTGATAAGTCAGATATTTCAGATGTGTTAAATAAAGCATCTGTAATAATGAGACTAAAGCTGCCCTTCTAAACTAAAATTCATATTCTAAACTAATTTTGAACTTCTAAACTAAACTCGATTTTTTAAATTAGTTTTGAACTTCTAAACTAATTCTAAACTAATTCAAACTTTAAAACCATTAAAAATTAATTTAAACCTCATTTAAAGTTTTAAATTTAATTTAAAATATAACTTGAAAATAAAAAATTAACTTTTATTTTTTAGTTTAGAAAGTTTCGAAATTTGAAGTAATTTTCTAAACTATTTTAGAATAGTTTTGATTTAGAATAATTCTAAACTCATTAGTTTAGAAGGATAACTTTAAATGAGACATGATTCTACAGAAATGCATGATAATGATTATTTTGATTAAATGTTTAATGAAGGGCAATCACAACTTAAAATAATTAATGAAAACCCAAATAACATATCAATTATTAATGGTAGAGATAGTAGTAAATTTCATTTTATTTGCTTAATTATTCGCATTTTTTATAATAATTATATTATTAATATAATTTTTTTTGTAATTGATAATGAATATCAATTACTTTTAGGTAATAATCTGAACTTTAAAAGTTTAATTCTTCAAAGAACTTGACATGAAGCTTATTATTCAAAGCCTTTAGAACAAAAAATCAAAAAACCTTCAAGTTCAGGTTTAAATTCATCAAATTCTATTATGCCAAATAGAGTCAGTAATTTGGTTTCTTTCTTTTTAAAAAATGAAGATTCTCATTAATGTTTTGTAACTCAAAGAGAAAAAATATAGAAGAAAAATAGAAATAGTGTTTCATTAACTCTTGCTTAATTACATATCAAAGAATTAGAAAAACTAAAAAACAAATAGAAATCAAATAAAAAAAGGTCTCAGCGATCTTTAATTGAAAGTAAGTTATTAGATTACATTTATTTGTTGTTAATTTTAAAAAGATTTAATATTAAATAAATTTCTTTAGTTCCAGATATTGAGAATGCTAATATTTTAAAAGATGTACTATTAATTAAAGGAAACTATGTATTTGTTAAATATGGAAATCAAATGTGTATTGGTTGGGTTATGGCTGTTTATTATGAAGCCTATTCAAATCATTGTTTTACTTATGAATTAATAACAAGATTAGATGATATTTCATATATTTTATTGCATATTTACATTTCTATTCATCTTGATCTTTTTAGTGTTATAGTTTAAGAAGGTTGTAATATTTTAACACATCATTTAACGTCTAATATTTTTTATCATATTTTACCATTGGGAGTTTCAATTGAAGAAAATATATTAAAATTATTGGGTAATGAAAAAAAATATTATTTTAAATATTTTGAAAGAAAAGATATTATTGAAAGAATCATATAGAATTATTAATGATTTTTAAAAATAAAGCTAATTGATTATAAAAAATTTAAAAAATAAAAAATGAAAAGTTTGGTTAAGTTAAAATATTGACTTGCTTATTTTCGTATAATTTTTGAGGATAGGTACAAACTATATTTAGCGATCATAATAAAAACCTATGTTTAGAATTATTAGTAAAAAATATTTTTGGAACTTTACCTATATAAGAGTTCTCTGGGATCCTAGATAAGCATTAAGAATAAGGTATAGTCTTTTTGACTTGTTAACTATCTTTTTAATTTATATTTTTTCATTTCTTTTTTGTTTAAAATTTCTTTTATTGTACTTCTAATAAAATATTTTGTTTTTTTACTTCATTTTCTTGTTATTAACATGTCTCTGTATTCTTTTTACCATGAAGCCTTTTTTTAGGCTAAGAAGGATCCGCTTACTTCTAATAGAGGTCACCTACAGGTCTAAGATAAAAATTATATATAAAAGTTTGTAAAGATCCTACTTTAAATAGATAAATTAAATCTAAAAATGGAAGGTTGTTATAATTTTTTTCCTTTTTAGACTCATTAACCAATAAAATTAAGAATTAAAGTAAGGTAAAAATCATTAGTAATGGATCAATTTTTTACAGTGACCTTTATTATAAGTAAGTGGGATCCTGGCTAAGAGCATTGATATTTTACATATTGTTTACTCATGTAGGTAAATTAGAGCAAGACAGTACATATATGGAATCTCTTTGAAATAACGGGTAATTTATTAATGGAAATATAGGTAGTTGATAGTAAGCTTTATACTATTTACATATAACTCTTTTTTTTGACTACTATATATCAATAAATATATTACTTTAACATAAAAAAAATTGTATTGCTTTTACATTATTATTAATAAATATAGTTGTACTTTCATAAAGAAAAAAAAAATATTAAGTGTTTAATAAATATAACTTTTAAACATTTATTGAATTTTTGTATTTAATAAATAAACTTAATATTAAACTAACTTTATGATGTATTTGTTAATATACCAATTAAAGCTGCTGCCCGAAACTTTTTTCAAGTTCTGAAACTATTTCAGGTTTCAAGTTTAATTCCAAAATTCATTTAAAATGCCAAAAATAACTTGAAATACCAAAAATAGTCTAGCAAAATGCATTGTTTGATAAATAAAGTAAAATGTTCACAATCAACATACTGTATAACTTTTTTTAACAAATGTTTTATATATAAAAATTCTCTCTTTATTAATTTATTATAAATAAATTTGATAAATTGTAATTTAATTTAAAATAATATAATTTGTTATAAGAAGAAAATTATTAGCAGATAATCAGTAAAAAAAAGATTGTTATTTATCAATCTTTTTTTCTGATTTTCCTTTTTTTCCTTCCTTTTTTTCCTCCTTTTTTTTTCATTCCTCCTTTTTTTTTATTCTCCTACTTTCTTAATTAAACTGATATGACAAAAAAAAGAACAGGAGAATTTACTTAATAAGTTAAAAGTGATTGCTTATAAGATCCTGTTTGGATACATTTTATTCAAACATCTTTGATAACAGCTGGATACTTTGCAGCTGAATATCACTATTATAATAAAAAATGGGCATAAGGATAATTACAAGACCTTCAGATTCATTTTACTAAAAACTGTTCAAAAGTTGATGAAAAAATAAAAAGAGTTTTTATATGAAATATTTTGCAATTATATGATGAAGATGAAGAAACTGAAAATAATAAACATCTCTAGCTTAAACAATTCACTATTACAGATTTTATAGACAAAGATAATAATTATATACTATCAAAGCCAAAACAAGATGTATTAGATTAATCTTTACTTAAAGTATTTGTATTTTGCGATATTTCTTTCGCAGTTGTTGAACATTCATTTTTTATCAGATTGTTCAAAAAACTTTGCTCTGGTTATATTTTGCTTTTTTATGAAAAATTATTAGAAGTAATTCTTTTTCATTTAACTATTAAAATCAAAAATAAAATAAATTCTATTCTTGAAAATGCAACAAATTTGACATTAGGTAATTAACTTTTGATTTTTCTTTATTCTGAATTTCTGATATTAAAATAAAATAATAAACTTTTATGATTTTAGGTTTAAATGACTGGACGAATCTTGCAGGCCATTTTATTTATAATTTTATAATAATAACTTATGATTGTCAAGAATTTCTGTATAAACTTCAGGATCTTTCAATTATAAGATATATGGCTGAAAATTTGGCAGGAGAAATCAAAACTACACTTAAAAAAATCAGACCTGACAAATTTGCTGCTGTTATCACTGATAATGCTTCTAATTGTGCTGCTATCAGGAATATTATTAGTGAAAAATATATTTTTATTTTTAATATGCATTGTATTGCACATTGTGATAATCTAATTACTAAAGATGTGCTTGGTATATTTATTGTTTGTAAATTTTTATTTTATTATTATTAAAATACTCACATATTATTTAAAATAAAATATAAACTTTCAAAACAAATTTTAAAAGTATGTAATGAAGTAATGAAGTTTTTTAAAAAATCATATCAAGGAAAAGTACTTCTAAAAAAATATGTCAAAGAATTTAACATTGAAGGTAAAGGACTCAAGACCTGGATTGAAATACGTTAGATAATAATATTTAACTTTGTTAATTCTATTTGGCATTTAAAATTGTCATTAGAAAAGGTATTTATAGATCCTGTTGATTTATAAGAAAAATTAAAAAAAATTTCTATTAATTTCATAAATAATAATTTAATAGGTTGTAAATGAACATAGCAGTATTGTTACTAATAAAATTATAACAAAAATTATTACAGTTCAAGGATTTTTCATGATACTAACTTGATATTAAGAGTGTTAGAGCCATTAAAGAAGGCAATTTTATTTATTGAAGCCTTTAATACTAATTATACTGATTGTTTTGTTACCTTAATTTGCCTAGCAGATTTTATTAAGAAAATTCCAATTGAACAGGGCTTAATTAGTTTTTAAACTCACACAATTAATTCTATTAATGAATGATGGAATTCCTTTGATATTATGCCACTTATATTAACATACTTATTTCTTCATCCTGATTATTATGGTACTAATTAATTATGAATAAGTATACGTATTCTTTAGCTAATAAAGTTCATCTCTATTTCATATTAGGTGCAAAATTGAAACTAGGCATGTAGATGAAAATTTCTAATTATATACAAAATAATATGGGAAAATATGGGATATAGTATTAAAGATCAAGAAATTTTAGTGGCTCAGATGTTGAATTTTAAAGAAAAATAAGGTACCTATGCAACACCTTTTATTAAAATATATAGTAGATATCTTGTAAAAATAGGCCTTCTTTTATAAAGAATCTTGCATTAAAGATGTTTGCAGTAACACCACATAGTGTCTCATATGAAAGAATATTCTCAGCTTTGGGTTGATTATATGAAAAAAGAAGAACTTTTTTGGATATCACTACAATTAAGTCAATGACAAAAGTCTGACATTTTTATCAGAATAGCCTTAAACATAATTCCTCAAAAAATGTTCAAACAGATAGTAAAATCTAAAGCTTAGTTAATGAATCATTTTATTTTGAAGATGCAGATGATAATTATAATGATGAAAATAATGAAAATGAAAGTAGCTATATAGAGATTATTGAAGATCAAATATTGAATCATGAAGTTTATATTCTCATTGAAGATTACTTTGATTTGGCTATTTTAGAAAATGATGAGATGTTCGAAGAGAAAGAGGAAGATTTGTAAGATTTTAATATAGTTTTTTAATTTTTTTTACCACATTTAATATTTTGCTGAAATCTAACTGTAATTGTAAAACCTAATATACACTGGTCGAAATAGTCCAATTCGGATAGAAATCAGACGTCCGATTTTAGTCTGAATTGTGGCTTAAAATCATC
>JADRCO010002923.1:0-11753 GCA_021464525.1 Rhizophagus sp. LPA8_4_AMF
CAAGCTTTAAGGTGGCTCGGCTCGAGCCGGCTCGAGCTGGCTCATTTCCGCGTGATGTCACATGATATTACACAAATTTCCTAAAAAGGGAATTCTGTTTCCCATAAAAATGTAGATTTTGGTTACACAAGTTTCCAAAAATGGAAATCTCTTTGACGATCATTTCGATCATTTTTAATTCTGGCCAGTCGTAAGAAAAATTTGGCCTGCGTTATAAATGGGATTTAAAAGTTTGAGCTCGCGAGCTGGCTCATAGCTCGTGAGCCAGCTCGAACGAGCTGCATTGAAAGCTCGGCTCGAACGAGCTGAGCCAATTTATTACAAGCCACGGCTCGGCTTGGCTCGAGTTACCTGGCTCACGAGCTGGCTCGAGCCAGACTGGCTCGTGCGGAGCATTAGCCACCATTTCCTTTATATTTATGACGTAACAATCAAGTCATGTCGTGTTTTGTTTTGGTGCAGAAAAATTTCTAAAAAAAAATTTTTTGGTTTTTCGCCAGCACTGTATCTCTATTCAGTAGGTACATCATCATGAGGAGTCTTCTTTCACTAACATGCTTTCTAATACTAACTATCATGTCTACTCTATAAATATCAGAATGAGATTTTTTCAATTCTAATGCTATATAACTGTAAATATTTTTTTTTTTTATCATAAAAAAGTTAATACATATTAGTTATTCATTAGTTCAATGTACAAAAAGTTATTCATTAATATATTAACTGCAGATTGGATCGTAAGAGACTTTCTTTTTTTTTACATTTCTGTTAATATTGTAATCATCATCATTATTGTTTGAAAATAAATTCTCTCATAATTTCTAGTTTTCGTGTAATATTTCTTGTAATATCATAAAATTTTTGCTTAAACCAAAATTGGCTGTATTTATCAAGTGAAGTTTATGAAGAAGAAGAACATAAAGATTATAAAAAATAGGAACTCATTAGAAAAAAAATTCTTTAATTAAAATAGATAACAAATAGTAAATAATCAATTTTCAATATCGTTTGTGAAAATAAAAATAATAATTTAACTTACCTTACACTCATGATGCAACTGATACATGACAATAGTGATATGCATCATGAAAAACTAATATAATTTTCAGTATACCTATCAATTATTCTGCCATAATTTGTTACAGTATTCATGAAAATTTTTATATTCCATCCATTTAATAATTTTAATAACCAAATAAAAATTTTAAACCTTCATGAGAAACACCAAAAAATCATAAAATTTCATCGGATTTTTTTTTAAATTCTTTAAGAACGTATATTTTTGTCTTCTGATTACAAATTCTAGAGAAAAATTTATTATTTGAAAATTTTAAAAATAAAATTCTTCACTGTTCATAATAATAAAGTGATGATATGCTTTTTTAATCCGCTTTGAATAATATATATATGAATTAAAAATTATTTAAAGGTAAATCTATCTTCAATCAATCGCATGTTTGGCCAGAATTTTTCATAGTTAATTGATCTATTATAATAGAAAATTCTAAAAGAGATTGTTTATCATCAGGTGCGATATTAATATTAAAAATATATTTTTACTTTATCTAATATAACATAACACGTGAACTTTCAGCTTTAAAATTTTCTGGAATGTACATTTGGACTAGATCATCAAAATCGGCCATGTCATACAACGTGGCTTTTCTTGTTAATCAATTTAGTAAATAAAAAATAATGGAAAGTTCCAGAATTTTATGAGCTTGCGTAATTATAACTCGCACTCAGTGAGAATCAGCCATGTGATTAAAAATTCTGACCACTTTTTTGCTTGTGAGTTAAAAAACTCATTTTTAATTGGACTGAATTATAACCTATCAGGTGATTGGCATAATATGTAGTATATATATTTGACAATTTTTTTTTTCATTTTCTAGTTCATCTCTTGAGAGAAATAAAATGTTGCTATATAAGTTGCTATTAGGACTCAGGAGAGGTGAAAGATTTTTCTAGAAAAGTATGTGCTGCTAATAGTTTTAAGCTTGCTTTTTGAAGAAGAAAATGAAGTTGAATTTGCAAGCAAAAAATATTGGAAAAAGACAGGATAGATAAATACAAAACAATTATTATAGATTGTTAACTTTACGGTTAGCTAGCTATAATGAATGACCCCCAGATGAAGGATTATAAAAATATTTACTCCTCAGCAAAGAAAAGCAAAGAAATGATAAGATATAATGATATACTGTGCTGATAAATTTCAACAAAGATTTGATAGACTTGAGAATAATAAATTTGCAGGTTGAATTATTAATAAATTATATATTTCATAAAATATATTTCTATGGATATATAGAATATAGCTAAACTTCTTTCCTTGTTCAAGACAATATGTACTTAAATGTAAATAAAGAAAGAAGTATTGATTGATTCAGAAATCAGTTAGAGTGTAAAATAAATGGAACAGACTTTTCAAGCAGCTATAAGGATTAGTTAAAATATTTATAAGAATGTGGTACAAGCTACAAGAAAAGGGGTGGCATCAGTCCTTATTATCTCAAGGTTGGCATGGAGTTTGACAGATGAAGAACGTAATTGTATTGAAAAGTTAAAGGATTTATTACATGATGTTGGAATGACAATTGATGATGTTAAGCTATTATATAAAGTGTAAGATAAAAGTATACTTTGTTTCATAGTAATGAGCAAAGTTTAATAGAAGCAAAGGCATAAAATAATCCATTTTTTGATGATCTGAAAATATACAAGCTTCCATTACAGTCTGAACTTAAAAGTTAAATATAACATAATAACTTAAGTTGATAAATTAAGAAGTTTACTATTTACCACCACTGGTGGTCAACACCAGTAGTACAAATTAATGATCTACATAAAAAATTTCCTTTTTTGGACGTTTGTACAACCTATTTCCCAATTTTGATGGGAAACAAAATTGCCTTTTTTGGGTTGTGTAACGTTACATAATATCCAAAAAAGGATATTTTGGCCAGAATTATAAAATTTGGGCGAAATTAAGTGCGTGATAAATAAAGGTGTGACGGATAGGTATTTTTTAACTGAAAAAATTCTAAGTCCCTAGAATAAATAGTAAAAATGAAAAACTAGAGGGTGTGACGCGGGGTGACAAATTATTATATATGCGAAGTCACGTGACACTGGTGCTGACCACCAGTGGTGATACGTAGCAATTTTCATAAATTAATTATGTATTAATATCATATTATTTGTTTAATAACATTTCTCAAAATATATATCATTTTAGTATATTTTAATGAATTTGAAGATAGAAGAGATACCTATATTATTTATGAATATTATAAAAATCCAAAGTAACTCTTTGGTTTCCAATTAAATTTGTAGAACTTATTAGAAATTAGGGGCTTATTCTTGATTATTTATCAAGTTTGTAAAATGCATGCGCATGTCAAGAAAGTGCAAATTATTGTTTGTAATATAACTATATATATGTTAAATACTAAATACCTGTAAAAGCTTACCAACTAATAAATTCATGAAAAGATGTTGTTCAATTTATACCTAAAGTTGAAAAGTACAGGATTTTTAAGAATAGATGTTCGAGAATAGAATTATGGCAAATGAATCAAAATATATTTAATTGTGAGGCTGATAAACAAATTTAAAACAGTAGAAATTAAAAAATGATACACTATCTTTACATGTAGAAATGAATAAAAGGTAAGAATGCATTTATAGTATCTAAAAAGATGTTATTATTTATGTAATTCGTAATTTAAGTATGCAAATATACAAAAAACAATGGATATAAGATTATTATCACTGAAGCTGCCTGAACGTTATAGAGAGATGTTTACATCCACAAAAGATGTTACATTAGTTAATAAATCCAGGTTATAAATATACTAAAAAAGTTTAAAAAGTGAAATACAAATTTTAACAGCAGGTATGAAAATAGTGATGATGAATTTGTATTCTTAGCAGATTTAATATTATGAAATTCATATCAAATTTTCTTAATATGGTATAATAAGAGTTACTAAATTTTATTGCTTTGTTCGTTTATTAAAACCAGTAGTCCGGCAATACTACTTTCTATTGTAATCTAAAATATTTCAGATGATTCTAGATTTCCTAATTTATTCTCACTTAATATCATATATAAATCATAAAGTCATCCTAATTTACAATATATAAACATTAACATATTATGAGTTAATAGATAAAATAAAAATTCTTATAAATATTACACAAATACATTAGAATCTAAAAGTAATAATATTAAATAAACAGATGAAATATTCAGTTAACTCTGAAATTATTTTCGATCATTAGTTAGTTAATACGAAGAGAAATTGTTTGAGTTAACATTTCCGGTATAAAATATATTCAATTTCTGTTTCATAATTATTTTTAGATGAAAAGACTAAAAATTTAAAGTTTGTAACAGACTTGTTTATATTATTTTATAAATTTTTATGCGTCAATTATCATATAGTGTGTTTGAATTATTAATATTAAAATTATTGGCTTTCAGTCCGATTAAAATATGGCAATTCTTGTTAACTAATCTACAATTCTGTTAATATTAACGTGAGTAGTTAAAATTCATATACAAATTTAAACATTTCAAACTCAAACTCATTGCGAAAAGTATTATTGACAGCAATTGGCTCTATTTTATTTTTACTTTACCGTGAGTATAAATTAACTCTCCTAAAATATTCTTGACAGTCTCACCTTACGCATAATCCTTAAAAAGATAATGAAATGATGAAATATTAATGTGGATTAGGAAGTATTGTGAACTACTCTTCCTGATTCAAATAAGATCATTATGTGAAAACAGCATATTGATTAGTTTATATTTATTGTAAAACATCTAGAGTTCTTGACAAAGGAAGTCCTAATTAACGAGTTTAATTGATTGCGAATAGTTTAGTTCGGAATCTAGTATAGTTTAAAAGCTTTGTGCTAGCTATTACTGTTATTTATAAATGGTATAAAAAAGTTTATTAAAAAAATTGAATCAATTTAATGTTCGTCTCAAAATTTGTAATATTTGTATAATTAGAAATGTAAATGAAAAATTCAACATATCAGATAAGGGACAAAGGGATTTTGACATGATTTCTATAACCATTTGACAACTTTATTAATTTTTCTTTACTGGCGATTTTGATAATGATAAAATGTAATTTTATATTGATAAGAAAAAGACACTTGAATTATATAAGATAGTAATTATATGTTTAATAACATATTTTTCTTACTCAACAATTCGGACGAACTTTTTCAAAAGGGAGGCTACCAATAGGCTTCAATACGATTTTGAGTTGAAATGAACAGAAATACTTTGTGAGATGGTTTCACGATTCAGCAAATATTACAGAGACACGCAAGTTATGTTCTTGACAATTAACGAAAGAAATCAAGGAACTACTCACGAATAAACAAGATATGGATTTAATAATAGAGTACGCGAAAAAATATACGCCATTTGGAAAAATAATTAGAGCTCACAAAAAAAAACAAATATTAATTTTTTATTTTGCCAACGAAGATATGAAGAAGCAATATATGGAGGCCTACAAGTGAAATCACGAGAAGACTTATTTGATAAAGATGGGTCATATAAATTTAATAACATTCAATCCACGTGAAGATTCGTCAAAGTGCATACTTAAGATCCCAAATGAAACGTTAGATCTTAGGTCACGTCGAGAATTTCAGGTTATGGAAACCGATCGAGGAGGAGGACGAATCGGAAGTCAATAAACAAGCCCAAGACAATTTTGGAGATCAAGCTCACGGAAGAGGGAGATTCAAGGATGAAAATAAATTTTAATCAATATTATTCATGTATAGCTTTAAATTTGCAATATAATAATTAATTTTGTTATTATTCCAACAAAACATCATCTTGACAAGTTATTATTCCGACAGTTTTGAAAATCTGATAATAAAATATGACTTTTTTTTTCTTTTTTTCTTTTTTAATTAGTAACGCGGTTTCTTTAATACCTAAAGACAGTTGGTGCAAAGACAATTCTCTTATAACTAACAAAAAACTATCTATGTATTCTAAACTAAATTGATTTTGGCACCGCGTGCCAAACTTGATCTATAATTCTATTGATCAATTAGCCATTAGGCCGCTCCAAATTAATTTTTAGTTTAACGTCCCCCCCCTCTATTTTTGAAAATTTCAAAGGTAATTTAAACACATATGTTCACATATGTTTAAAGCACCTCCTCTCTTTTCTAAAATTGAGTGGTACCGAATCCGATTTTACCAAAAATTTCCAATTTTTAATAGTTTAAATGTCATGTTTGTTTAAATTATTCCCTCCCCCTCCCCTCATATTTTTGAGCCAGAAAGAACGTTAAACTAATATTTAGCTTGGAATAGCCTTACCTGTCCATTAATCAAACGTTATTACTTTTTCTATTTTTTTTTTTATATTTTCATAATTTTATTTTTTTATTTTTTATTTTTATTTAAATTACTATTTTCTTCCTCCTCCATTTCATCAAATCTTTTCTTTATCATCTCATCTTTTTTTAGAAATGTTTTTTTTTCTATTTTAATGACCCGCTCACATTGCTTTATCCATATTTCTCTTCTTATATTATCAAAACGTTTACCCAAAGCTCTCAAATAACTTTCCGATCTACCTGATCTTGACCAATTTTATTGAACTTTTTATAAATCTCTAAATGGCTCTAATTAATCTTAGATTTACAGTATTTGGAAATATTTGAAATTCTTCTCTAATTTCTTAATAAAGTCAATATTAATACATCTTATCGACTTTACCACCATATCCATTTGATACGTAGCTTCATATATTTTCACCATTTTGACTATGGTCATTCAACCACTTCCAAAGGTATTACTTTATTATTCTCATAGATCCAAATATGATTCCAATCTTCCTCTTCCTTTTCACATCTTGGACATATTCCTGATTCGATTAAATTGGTTTTTCTTTCAAATAAAATACTATAGGTTGGTATATTTTTTAAAAAATTCTTAATTTTTTACGTTCTATCATTGCTGTCCACTAAATTTGTAACAATTATTTTTGTTACTAATGGACGATAAACTATATTTCCAATCTATCTCCTGTAAAGTATTATAATAAATCACGCACTCAATTTTTTTTCGCCCAATTACGATAATCTCCAAATATTAAAATGATTTCCAATAAAATGCATATTCATCTAATGCGATATTATTCTCAATGAGCTTGCATCTGTAACCACCAAGATTAGCAAGATTAACAATATCTAAAAATTTGAGACTTTTCTCTCAATTGTAGTTGCTCTTTTATACTGAGGATTCCCATGATAGTACCCGAACTTTCCGTCCATCGTTCAATAAACGTTAGTTCCGTATAATATTTGTTATCTAATCCTCGTTTACTTAACAGGCGATTTTAAAAAATTATACAACAAACTTTCAACTGTCTCATCAGCAACAATGTATAAATCGCATTTACTATCTATATAAGTAGCGTATTAATTATAGCATGTAAATGATGTAATATAGCGTCTTTGCTACTATTGGATCTACCTTAATTTCATTATTTCTATCCAATTCTTCATCTAATATAATCCAACATTTTCAATCCATTTATTTTGGTCGTCGTATCTTTTAATTTTCCCTACTACTAATAAATAAACTATCTTTTTGCTCTCTTCCACTTTCCCAATTGATTTTTCTATTATCGTTATATCAATAAAATTTCATCTACTTCTATAAAACTGTCTATTGCATCAATTCGTCTATTAAATCCTATATATACTCTTCTATTCCCCTAACTCTTTCAATAATTCGTTCTAAATTGGATTATTATATGTTTCATAAGCAAGGTTTAATAATTTTATTATTAGATTTTTATTTTAGTAGCGTCAATTCTCTTCATATTTTAATATTCCCTTCGCACCCCTCGCATTCGATTAGTTCTGGCGAATTATCTAGATCATGAGCGTCTTTCGGAGTTAGGCGTAAATCTATACGTTTGTAATTCTTCTCGATTTTTTTTTTATTAATACAAAAAAACTGGATTATTATTAACATTTCACATAATTATTTCATTTTTACTTGTTCTTTCTTCCTCATCAAACAAACGCATACTATTAACGATCTTCATTTTCTTATTTTTCAAAATATATTCTTTCTTTAATCATCTGCTATTGCAAATTTTTTTCTCTATATTTATATTTAAATTACTCTGACCTCTTAGTTTCATAATGAAAACTTTATTTAAAAAAGTTATGAATCGTGAATTGTCGGAATTATGTTGTAAGTGATCGTCAAGAATTTGACCTTTAAAGTAGGTATGTATGACGAAAGCAAATAGCACATCTATTAGAAATATACTGTAGAATGGGCATATAGTTAGGGTCGTCCAATTATATATACGTATTTCTACAATGGTCGTGTTTAAGTTATTAATACTCTTATCCGAGAAAAAAATGCGGTAATAAAAAAAAATGTTTGATGACATAATTTTCAACGTCGACATGCTGTACAAATGTAACACCAGAAGATCTATTTGTCACGCAAATAGATTATTTAGTAAATAAAAGGTATTGACTTTTCTCCAGACTCTTTCAAAAATGTCGAGCAATTCTAATAATAAAAATAATGATACGGATAATAAATGGATTCAGTGGATTAATGATGGAATTTCTAATGATTATATTAATTATCATGATTATAGTGAATTTCAAAATATAAAATGCATAGGTAGTGGAGGGTTTGGTAGTGTTTATCGAGCTAATTGGAAGAGTTCAAATGCCGTTGTTGCATTAAAATCTTTGTTTAACGGTGATAATGTCATGAAAGAAATTGTTAATGAGGTATTTAAGGTTATAACACGATAAGAATTATTATCATTTTCTTACAGTTCCTAAATATATACATATCATTTTATTTTTTAGATAAAATCAATGCATAAAGTTAATTTTCACGCAAATATTATTCAATTTTTCGGTGTTACAAATAATACAAGTAAGTGTAAAATATACTATAAAATTTAAATTGAATACAGTTAACCTTAAATAGAGTTGGCATTTATTCGTAATTCATATTTTTTTAATAGATAGCGTAGATTCAAGTTACTTGTTTATTCTTGAATATGCAGATAGTGGTACATTAAAAGATTATTTAGAAAATAATTACGATAAATTAGATTGGAATAATAAATTACAATTTGCAGTTCAAATTGCTGATGCTGTCTCATGTATACACCAAAAAGATATTGTTCATAATGATCTAGTAAAGTATTCTTTTATTTTTTTCTTCTAATTTGCAAGGATTAATCTAATATTAACTATATAATATCCTTAGCATTCTGATAATATCTTGATTCATCAGAATGTGATCAAATTAGCAGACTTTGGTCTTTCACGCAGAGCTGGTGTATCAAATTCTGTAAAAGATGTTTTTGGAAAGATTCCTTATATTGATCCGCAACGTATCAGAAAACATACGAAGAATGATAAAAAATCAGATGTGTATAGTGTTGGAGTAATCTTATGGGAAATATCATCTGGAAAAAAACCATTTGAATCTTACGATGGTCACCATGATCAATTAGCATTAACTTTGGATATTTCAGACGGAAAAAGAGAAGTTCCAATTGACGGTACACCAGATGGTTACATTGAAATTTATACAAGTATGAATCATTCGTTTTTCTTCTGATCTATTATTATTCCTAAATTTTTTATTTTACCTAAAAATAATTTTTAGGATGTTGGAAAGATGATCCAGATGATAGACCTGATATGCAACAAGTATTTTCTGGTCTGATTAATTTGAACATAATTAAATATACCTTGTTGGCTGGAGAAAATGCAAATTCAAGTGAAAATAATACGGAACAAAAAATTAATAATTCATCACATGATTACCCCGGTAAAATGTGTGATCAACGATCGAGTTATAGCTCACAAATAATGAATTTGACTTGCTCAAACTATGTACCATCTCAACAAGTTAACGAGGTTTCAAATGGAAATGATCTTAAAATTATAATGACAGGAATTGAAGAATTGAAAGATTTAGATGTTAACAACACTGAGAATTATAAACGAATAAATGTAAATCCATCATTGGAGAATGAAAACTATGAAGTCTTTGGATCAATTATTTCGAAAAATAATTTGAGACTAGAGGATATTTTAATTTCATTCGAATTATATGATTCTAATGGGTTTTCGGCAATAATAAGAACTTTGAATCATAATACAGATATTGATATTAGAGAATGTTATATTTTGTGGATGATTATTGGAAATCCAAAATTATCAGTTTTTAACCCAAAGAATCGAGAATTGCATGTGCATTGTGTTAAAAAGCCTATTACATTACAACCCACTTATTCTTACTATCCAATAAAAACTTCTTTCCAATTGTCTGAAGGATATACAATTTCCGTCAATGTTTATTGCTCAACAGCAAATTGTAAGCCTATAAATATTAAAACTAATGTTGTTGGATGGTCAGAATATTGTATTTATTTTAAAATAGTTAAATCAAATTATACTAATTCATATTCGGATAGCTCAAATGATTCTTCTGAAAGTCATGATCAACCTGATGGTGATACTAACTTCTTAACAAACTTTGAAATAACTATCTGTATTTTATCTTCCAATTATGAAAATTTGAATATTGATAATATGAAGGGAGAAGAATATCTTTTAGGTTTAATTGGACATTGTTTAACTGAGAATACAAAGGGTATGTAATTTTCTTTTGATATATCATTTTTCGATTTTCAATGTTAATTTACCCGTTATTATAAATACTTCAATAGTTATTCCATTTACAAATGTGGATGAACTTGGACCCGATCAAATCAAAGTAAGTTTTATAAATTGATTTCTATCATGTATATATTTAGATTATAACTAACTTTGTTTAATAATCGTAGTGTCTACAAGAAATGGAAACTGGTATCAAAAAAATTGATGATGAAACTTTTCAAAATCAAGAGGTACATTCACTAAAATTGGCTGATTATGAAATGTATGGAAATGAGATACTACGTAAAAATGGAAGTGTGGGCAAATTGGTTAATGTCAAAAATAAAAATGAACAATTTGCGTTTAAGAGTATCTCTAATAAAGAGTATCAAATGATCATGCAAAATCAAGCTACAATTCTCAAAAAACTTCATGATTGCAATAATATTATAAAATTTTATGGACTTATTCCCGATGAAAATAAATGGTATTTGGTGACTGAGTGGGCTGTAATATGGAAATTTACGTGAATTTTATACAAACCATAAAGACCGATTCAACCCTATATTAAAATTACGTATATCTCTTGATATTGCTCGTGGATTAAATTTTCTAAGTAATGTAGAGGTAAATGATAAATTTTTTCAAATTATTTATTTAATTAGATCTTTTAATCTAAATTAAAAATTATAAAATAATATATTTATATTTCAGATTTTGCATCATGATATTAGAACTGAGAATATATTAATTACAATTAATGAGACAGCAAAACTTGTGAATCGTTCATTGAACGCAGTTACATTAAAACAAGACCAAAATTTAGAACGAGCTCGCTATTGCGCACCCGAATTATTGAGGAATTCCAATATCAAATATGGCTATAAGTGTGAGGTTTATAGCTTTGGGATTTTACTTTGGGAAATTGCTGAAGAAAGAACTCCTTATGAACAATATAATGATATTGCAAAAATAACTTACATAGTATGTAATCATAAATACCGGGAATCATTCTCAAAAGATAACCGGATGCC
>JADRCO010002924.1:0-11751 GCA_021464525.1 Rhizophagus sp. LPA8_4_AMF
AAAAAAAAAAAAAAAAAAATTTTTTTAAAAAAAAAAAAAAAAAAAAAAAAAAATTAATAAACAAATAAATATGGCTATTATACCTTCAATCCATTCGTTTGCCAAAGTCATTTTGACATTTAAGAAAAGATAAAGAATGGAAATACACTGTGTACTCAATATTTTGAATGTGGTGAATTTAGTCAAATCGTCGAAATTGGTAGAGGTGAGTAAAGCAAATTTGACTAATATTGAAGATGAGCTAAACCAAGATTGATCAATGCAGCATGAGTGCAATGACATCAGATTGGCAACATGCATAGTTATAGAATTCTTTTTTGCAATTATGCACTCAGATATGTTGTATCCCAAACGCCCGAGCAATACAAAAAAAGGTCGTAGAATGAACCAAACTAACTTGTAGATCCTTCCCTTTTTGGATAATTCCAGGCGGCATTAGGCATTCTGGCCCTGAATAGTCGAGTAGAGCTAATAGTAAATGAGTGTCCGATCTTGTTACCTATTTATATCCTCTTAAAATACAAATGCGCATCTATGCATCAATTGCATCATACATGCATTAATGGACTCGAAATAAAATATCCCAGAATTCATAAAAAAATTTTTCTTTTCAAAAAATAATATTAAATAAATGGAAAAAATTTTGGCTTTTTTTAAAAAAGGACTCAAAGAGACGTTAGAAGATGTGGAAGAAAATTGTTATACAGATTGGTTTGAAAAATCAATTGCCGATGAATCTATCATATATTATAAATATTCAGAATTTAAAATAATACGAAATATAGGAAAAGGTTCATTTGGGGTCGTTGATTGTGCTTCTTGGAAAAATACTGATCAAGTTTTTGCCTTAAAACGCTTCAATGGTGATGAGACAACACTAAAAGAAATTATTAATGAGGTATTGAATTATAATAATTTTATTTTATTTTTTTTAAATTTTAATTAAAATCTTTTACAGATAAAATTACAAAAAAGAGTGGATTTTCATGAAAATATTTTACGGTTTCATGGAGTTACGACAGTGAAAAATTCTGGTACGTCTTTATATGCACTGTATAGATTAATAATTAAGGTATTTTTTAATGGACTTAACTTTTGTTTAACACATAATTAGATATAAATCAAGAATACGCATTGGTTTTAGAATATGCTGATAGTGGTACACTAAATACTTATTTGCAAAGTAATTTCGATAAACTTGAATGGGATGATAAATACCGGTTTGCATTGCAACTGGCAAGTGCGGTAGCGTGCATACATGAATGTGAAATTATTCATCGTGATTTGGTAATAAATTAAAATTTACTGGTTTCATTGATTTTAACTAATTTAGTAATAAAACTTTTCCCATTTAATTAAAATAATAGCATGCTGACAATGTATTTGTACACCAGAAAAAATTAAAACTGGCAGATTTTGGGTTATCAAGAAAGATTGCTGTATCAAGCAATCTAAAATTATTTGGTTTGTTACCTTACATTGATCCAAAAAGGTTAAAAAATCAGCAAAATTATAAGTTAAATAAAAAGTCTGATGTATATAGCGTCGGAGTTCTAATGTGGCAAATTTCAAGTGGATATAAACCATATCGAAATGATGATTATGACATAGGACTAGCTTTATCAATAATAGATGGAAAAAGAGAAGAAATTATTGATGGAACTCCCGCTAAATATAGTGAATTATATACAAGTAATGAATAATTATATTATATGACTTATATATGGTTAATTTAAAATTAAATTTTATTTATTAATTTATTAGAATGTTGGAAATATGAATCAGATGAACGTCCAAATATGCAAGATGTTGTTTCAATTCTTAAAACCCTAGTCTCTCCTGAACAAAATGATAACGTTTATTATAAAGAAGAAAATATTTCATCAGAAAAATATAAATCAAGTTCAAAATCGAGTGTAAGAACAGATATAAATTGGAATTTAGCAATAGGTTCAGAATTTGATAATATAGAGTCTGAGAGCAATTCGAGTTTGCGATCAAAAATGTCAGGTAAAGTAATTTATATAATTTATAATGTGTTAATCTTTTAAGAAAAAAAGTATTTATAAGTTTAAATTAAATTACAGAAGAATTTCGAGATGGCGAACCAAAATCAAGAACTGTTATTAAAGATTCACAATCTAATATAAAAGAAAATAATTCGAAAGATGAAAAGCCTAAAATAAAAGTTCCTCCTGTCACACATAATAAAGTAAGTACACATTTAAATAAACATAATATACGCTTTGTTTTTTTTTGATATTGTTTAATAATTCCGCTTATATTTTAGAATGAAAAAACGCAACAAACAACAAAACAAAAAAGTCGAAAAAAGGGTCAAAGAGATCAGCAATTGCAAAAAAGACGAAAAAAGAGTCAAAAAGATCAGCAATGGTTTGACGAGAGGTATTCGAAAGAGAATTATATAGATATTACTGGTAGCAAACGCTTAAACTTTGAAGGTTTTTTAAAAATAGTAGACCTTAAAAATTTAGAAAGTATTAATTTGAAGAAACTTAAATTAACTAGTTTGGAAATAAGGAATTGTTCTCAACTTGATATTACCAACTTGTCTGAACTTATCAAACTTACGAGTTTATCGGTGACTGGTTGTCCAAAACTAACCACGCTTAATTGTTTATCAAATGGGTTAACCAGTTTAGAAATAAGTGGTTGTTTTCGACTTAACAACAATATTGACTTATCTAAATTTACTGAACTAAAGAGTTTATACTTGAGAGGTTATCAAAACCTAACCACGCTTGATTGTTCATTAATTGAGAAATTATCTATTTTGAAAATAAGTGGTTGTGGTCAACTCACTGATATTAAGTCTTCTAAACTTGAGAAATTATCCGTGATTGATTGTCCAAAACTTACTACGCTTAAGTATTCAATAAATGGGTTAACTAGTTTGGAAATAAGTGGTTGTAAACAACTTAAAAATGAGATTATCAACTTGTCTAAGGCACCTAAACTTACGAATTTAACTATTATTGATTGTCCAAAAATAACCGAGCTTGATTGTTCATCAGCTGAGAAGTTAACTGAGTTAGAAGTCAGTGATCTTACTATACTCAATTGTTCGAATACTTCAATTAAGATATTAAGTGTTAATCTTTGTCCGAATATAAAAGAACTTAATTGTTCCAACAATAAAGAATTAGTTAATTTAGATATAAGCAACTGTTCCAGATTGGAATTTCTTGATTGTTATGATAGTAAATTAACTAAACTTGACATAAGCAACTGTATAACGCTGTTGGTAGAATATGATCAAAATGGTACTAATTCTAAAAGGTTGAAATATCCTCCTAACATGAATCTTATTCAGAAGATACATACTAAGAATTTAATTATTGTTGGCCGTACTGATGATGATAATTCCACATTATTCAATGTATTGACTGGTACTGATGAGTTTATTGAAAGCGGAAATTACTTTAGCTTCACTAAAAATTTCCAGAAAAGAGAATTCAAATGGAAAGGGAAATATTTTAGTGTGGTTAATACCAATAGAGTTGGAAATACTCAACTATCTACAAAGAAAGTTTTGTATAAAGTATTAGATGGAATTTTTTCTATACCAGAAGGGATAAGCCAAATTTTATTTGCGATTGATGGAAGATTCACGGCGGACGAAGAAAAAAATTTTAACTTGCTTAAGGGTTTCATTTTCGACATTTTTAAAATTCAGATTCTTGAATATGTTACTATTGTGAGAACTGGATTCGGCAATTTTAAGAATAAAGATAAGTGTGAAGCAGATAAGAAACAATTGCATAATGAGAATGAAATTATTGCTTCAATAGTTAAATCATGTAGAGATGTCGTTTATGTAGACAACCCTCCGATAGACTTTCAAATTAGTGATGAGGATGATATAGAAATACTTAAAAATAATAAAAGAGTAAGAAAAAGGTCAAGAGAAATATTATTAAACTATTTAGATAAAGAATGTCAGCTAGATTATTTCAAATTAAAAAAGTGGGATGAGATACGTGATGATGTTGCCAAATATTTACAAAGTGAATGTGAAGACTTACCACCGGAGTTAGAAAAGAGTAAGGATATTCTGGCACTTCTTCAATTAAGTGAATCATATTGTTCAATAACTTGAAAATTGATAAATGTAATGAATATAGGAAGAACATCTAAGATATAATCTGCTTAAGAATTTAACTTCATAGTAGTATATTATTGTAGTAAGAAATTAAATAAAATGGTTTTGGATCATGTTTATTTTATTCATTGTTTATGAATGTTGCGTACTCTGCCAAATATATATTTGCATAATTACTAAAGAAATGTGAATTCTTATTCCTGTCCCTGTAACCATCAACAAAAATCACGTTTCTTTAAAAGTTTTTTTTTCTATTTGAAATTAATATATTAATATTTTTTTTTTTAATAAAAAAAAAGAATTTCAAGTTTATCACTACCATAAATTTTTTTTAAAGTGCATTTTTTTTATTCGTAAATTTTATTTAATATGAAATAGATTCGATTTTATATAAGTATCGACTATATGACGTATTTTAAAAAGGTTTAATATGAGAATTTTATATCTCTCCATTCCCGAAACTTGTAAATTAGTATTTATATTTCTTTGAAGTTTTAAGTTAATTTAAAGAGTATCACAATATCTTAAATTACTTTATGTGACTTATTAAAAAACTTGAAGCCGAAAATTTCAACAATTTAATAATTTCTAACCGTTCAGATGCATTATTTGTTTATTGATTGGTTTGTTTTTTTGATTATAAAAAATGTAAATGTGCATGATTAATCTTAAAGACTCTTAGTTCACTATCAACGACTAGGTTTTTAATATTAACATATTCTTTCAAAAAGTTAACACATTTATAATAAGAGAATAATTTCTTAAATAAAACATATTTTTTTATTTTGTAAATTTATTCTGTTAAATTCTGTCAACTATAATATAAAAATGGTTACGAACACGAACAAGAGTCAATAATGTAATTGAATTTTTGCTGTGGGATTGAAGTACGCATTCATGTCATAAAATTTATCCGAAAGTGCAGACATTTTTAAACCATTTATTATATCTACTGACAAATTTGTTTTTGGGAATCAAGAATGTGTAATTAGGTATATATTTATAGAAGTTTGTAAAAAAAACTAAAAACTCACTCAAAATGTAATTAATTATTTATTATTTGTATTTAAAATTATTCATTTATTAATCAATTAGATAGCGTCAAAAGTTTATATAAAAAAAAATCAGTTTGTTTTACTGACGACTCTAATTTGATGAATTCTATTTTTGGAAAGATATAGAATGTATATAATCTTATAAATTAATATTTGAAAGTATCGCAGGTACAGTGCTAGAAAATTATAATAGGGACTATAGATAGGCCAATTTAAACGTACTCTGCTTTACTTCAATTAAATCTTCAGATACATCGGAAAATTTTATACAAACTATCTTCATCGTAAGCAATTGATAACAATAATTATTACAAACTACAACACACCTTTTTTACCATGACGAATTATTGAGTTGAAATTAATTTTATAAGTTGATCCATTTGTCATTTGTACGCCACAAATTATAATTGTTTATAAAAGGTTTATTGGTGATGTTGACCAAACGTGCATTTGTCCCAAACCTGCACATCGGCCTAAATTAGAAGGCCATTTTAATAACAGATAATGCCTTAAGAATGTACCAGCGACGATCTTCTAATTTAGGCAGATGTACAGGTTTGGGACAAATGCACGTTTGGTCTACAACATTGGAATCAATAAAACATTATAATCCTTAAAAATTATTCTTTGTACAGAATATGTGACAATTGAAAGATGCCACTTTAACTTATAATAATGAAAGGTAATCAATTAATTTTTAATAAAAATTATTTTTTACTTATAAAATTTTATAGGTGCTTTTGAAATTTATACGCCAAAATAAGTTTGAAACTTTTACCAAGCAGGACAAATACATTATGGAAAATATTTAATATTAATATGACCTAGCAACTTTTCATAATGTTTTTGATACGTTGTGATACTGAAAAATACTGAAATGCATGAATTTAATATTAAAAAAATATGGAAGACTGAACAATTCCGTACCTCAAAATATGACAAAAAAAAAAATACGTTTTTCTATATCTTTCGAAATAAATTAAATTTTTTTTTATAGAGCATTTTAAATGGAGTATTAATTTGACAATTTTACACATATGTGAGCTACAATTAACAGAATGTTAACAATAATTAAACAAATAAATAAATTTTATTATAGTATAAATGACATAAAATAAATTCTATTACAAAATAAAATAACAAATCAAAAATCCTCTTAAAAATTAATATGTAGAAATATAATCAATCTATTTTATCCGAAATAAATTTCGCTAATTAAATAGTAGTAGTACCCATGGAACAGGCCAAAATATTATTATTTTCATCCAAAATTGCAATTGCAATAGTGTATGTTCCAGATAAACCAGCTTCTATTGGAATTGTTTTTATTAAGCTGAAAGATGTGACGGGACACGTGATTCCAGATATAGAACAAATATCGTCAACAAGTGGTTTGTATATTTCTTTGCCAGAACTATTAAAAGCTCGGATAACCATTTTAGTACCTGGGTTAATACCACTATCTATAGTTCCAGTAACGGTAAAAATACAATTTTGACCAGGAACAGGAGGATCAGGTTGAAGCGATACAGAAATTGGAAATGGAGATCCTGTAGGACATGGTCCGAACGTAGTTGCTCTTTTATCAAGTTGATAGTATGGAATAGCATTGACCATGATTGTAATCGTGGCCAATAAAACGACGAGAAAAATAAGATTTTGTTTCATGATTTCTTTGAAGAATGATATTATCGGAGAATGATTTTGAAGATTAAACTTATTCAAAATAAATTGATTGCAATTACTTGATATCAAATCTCTGTCTTTTTATAAGAAAAAAAGTGAAAGTTTGTGAACAATTTTTGTCCTTAAAACGGTATTCATTTTTTTTTTCAAACATTTCATTCACTTGAATAACAAAAATGAACGCCATTGTATAACGTAACAAATAATATAAATATGTAAAAAATTAATGGGTGGCGTAATTTACTATTTAATAAAAGACGTGCCATAAAAGTCAATTAAAGGCACTTAATGGCTTATAATATGAAGAAATTATTATTTTCACAATATCAGATTGAAATAATAAGCTAAAAAAGAAAATGCGGAATTAATGCAGGAGATCACTAAAAATAAATCCACCCCCTGAATTTAAAAAAAAAAAAATTGATAATCGATTTTTTCAATAAAAAATGGAGGCTTTCTCGTACAAAAATAAAAAAGCGTGAGTATTTACTACGGTTCCGTTGATTGAACAATCGGAGTATCGGAGATTATTGGAATTTGTGCCTAAGAAGATTTAAAAACTTTTTACACAAAACGTTAATATTGTGCTGCAGTAGCAGCTTTTTCCACATTCATGAATAATTCAGATAAAAATTAGTATATTGGAATTGATCCGAAATTCCAAACGAAAAAACGCCACATTGTATGATAAAATGATCAAAAGGGTCATTACCATATGTAGTATCTAAAAGAACTTTCTTAAAAGAATTTAATCCAGGCATCGTTTCTTTTTGGTTGAAATTGGGTTGTATGTATAACTTAATTAGGAAATTAATATGAAATTATCTATGACACAAGACAGCAGATGATCTTCGCAAAAAAGTACATTGACTATTTGATGTTTATAGACTATAAAAGGCTTTATAATTATACGAATTTGAAAATCTAATTTTATAAATAGAATAAATCCAATTTTTTCGATATAAAAATATCAAATTTAATTTAAATCACATGATATGCGTGATATGATACGTGAATTTTAATTTTTCATTATAATGAACTTTCATTAAAAGAAATTTAACTTCCCATTGACTTGTGATCTTATTTATTTAAACTGTATAACGTTACATTGTTACTAAAATATTATTTAATATTAACCTTCTAGAACTTCTAATTTTATATTTATAAAACTACCCACAACTAAAACATATTTTATAACGCCCATACCTATATTATAAAATAATAAATTTCTTTCTAATTTAATATTAATAACACGAAAGGTCAATTTAAAATTCAATTTTTTTGTTAAAACTCCAAAATAAATTGCTGTAAGCAGAAAATCTTAATTTTTGCACAGAGTCTTAATTGCATCATTAGGTGTAACATTTTAAAACGTGACCGCTTACGAAATGTCAATCATCAGTGATTTCTGAAATCATTATAAATGGGAGAGATTGAGTAGCAGGGAAATAAAATAGTTCGGAGAGTTTTGGTTTTAATTAGTTTGAGTTTTCTAAATTGAATTCCTTCGGATATATTGGCCCGTTATTGCTGGCTGAGGCAGCAATATATCTTTTATTTTCGTTTAATTTATTTTTTTAAAAAAATTTCTTATTATTCATTTATTTATTCTAATTTTTTTTCTTAAACAAACCATGTGTAATTCACGTGATTTCTTCTTGTTGTTTTCAACTAATATTATACAGACGCTTCTTGAGTAATCTTTACGAACTCATTATTAATAGTCGTTAGAGTTTTAAATTCTCTTAGTTTCTAACTATAACATTGTTTTAATTATTATACCCAATTTTGTATATTCATTATCTGTATGTGCCCAATCTTCTATATTTGATTCGCATCTTGGGCATAAATTTAAATCGGTCTTATTTGTATTGCGTTCAAATAAAATACTGTACGTAGGTAATTTTTATAGAATTTTAATCTTGTATGCTCTTTCAAAGTATTTTCTTGAGTTATTACATTTTTTTTAATTTTATTATGATTACTAACAAATTGTAATGTATTGGGCCAATCTATCTTTTGAAGTACATTTTTAGCAGAAATATCTTCTAATTTGCTAAACATTAACACATTTCTTTCTTATACAGTATTTTGTATTTGTTTTCCTCTGACTAAAATTCCCATATATAAAAAATTTTTTTTTTTATTCCTAATCATTCAAAATTATGTGATTTATCGTTGAACATATTTCCTTAATATTATGAAAATTTTCTCCTTTCTTTAATAAATTAACCAATATTCAATAAATATAAATTCTATAAAATAATGATTATTAAATCATCAAAAAATTAAAAAATTCGGTTTAAAAAAACCGGAACGAAAATATCAAAATACGGTTTTAAAAAAAAACTGGAAAGATAAAATCTAAAATATCGGTTTTAAAAATAATTCGATCTAAAAAAAAGGCCGAAAAATATTTTGCTTGGATAGCTGCGACCGAAAATGAAAAATCACTAGTAATATAAACTAGGTTTTTTTTAATGAATTAGCAAAAAAAAAAAAGTTTTTTCATTAACCGGACCTGTACTAGCAATGAAAAATCTCACATCGGAACTTACACTTGACCCTGACAGCCAATCGAATAATAATAAATATGGAATAGATCAGGCGGAAGCATTTCATGTCACGGGTTTTAATTATATGGCAAGAGTTACAAGTTACATGATTCAAATTATTTTATATGGAGACTATCCTAAACGACAGACAAATTGGTTTAATTATATATTATATTATAGCGATCTATTGTTGCAAAAATATTTTTTTCTATATAAGCAATTGTTAGGCCACGCAAATTTGAAATCGACCCCGGGGACCCGGGTTTTATTTTTTGTTTTTTACATGACTCCTTAAAAAATACAAAAAACGATAAAAAAATTTTCTCGAAATAAGTCCACCCAGCAAATTTTATAATAAACAATATATAAAAATTTTTTTCGGTTTTACAAAAACTGACCCGGCCGGGTGATGTCAAATTTGTGTGGCCTTATTACTAAAATAAGTTAAATTTCTACTTACTAGCATTAATAAAGCACCAGACACCAGTTACCGGAACCTAAAAAATAATTAAATTGTATATGAGGACTACCACAGCAAAAGAGTAGCAAAATGTGGTTTCGTGATTTTGAGAAAATCTCATTTTAAAGTCACATGATCATTCTGCCGATCATCACAAAAAAACTGATTTTCTTTTTAACCTAAAGCGAAATTTTGCAAGAAATTATTGAACATTACCTCTCTACCTCTCTATTATTAAAATAAAATAAAATACTATGGTCTATATTATTTGCTTGGAAAATTATGAAAACATTTATAATGTAAAGGCAAAAAAGGCTAAATTTACGTCTTTATTTTTTTAATATTATATATGGAAAAATATTTCTGAAAGGTTAGATTGGTGAAGCATATGATTATAACAAACGATCAAAAAATCCAATCTATTGAGGTTTGGTCCATATATTAGTAATCAACATGGAATTTGTCGATCAAAAGTTTAACTATAAAAACATGGAATAGATCAGGCGCAGACGAATCACGCGTTGCACAATTCAAAATTATTTCTATGTAGAATTAATTCTATTTAGATTACACTTTCATTGATTTCTCGTTATTACAATCACACGAATTAATCGTTAACCAAATTCTAAAAGAATTAATCTGTATTGATACGTGTCACCTTTATTTTCATCTGTATGGTACGTTTTATTTTTAACTTTGTCTTTTCCCGGTCATTTTTTTCGGTTTGTTTTTTGTTTTTTATTCCTCAATTCCTTAATTAACTATTTTCTTAGATTATAATGCTCTAGTTCAACATTCTAGTAAGCGGTAAGTTTTATGTTTCAGTCATTTTGGTGTTCTTTGAATCTGGAAATTAGCCAATCTTTTTTTTCCTTTTTTTCGTGCTTTTACTTTTTTTTTTGGACAAGGTTTCAATTTTTTTTATTTCGTTCGAAAATTTAGATTTTGTTTTTATTATATATACTCGGCTTTGTGTTATATTTTTAGGAGTTTTACAATTTCTTATTTTTATTACGCTTGTACTTTTTCACTCGTTTGGATTTTCAAATTTTTTATTATACTTGGCTTTGTGTTATTATTTTTTTTTTTATATTGGGTTTGCAATTTCTAGTCTTGCCTTTATTGCATTTGGGTTTTTAATTTCATTTTATTTGTACTTAGGATATTTATTGTACTTGGACTGGAATTTTTTGATTTCATTTTTTATACTTGGGATTTTATATTTTGCTGGAATTTCAATCTTTTTATGCTTCGGCTATATGACTTTGATTTTTGATTTCGTTTATTGCATTTTTCTTTTTCAATTTCACTTTTTTTATTTTTATTGTACTTGGGAATTTTTTTGACTTATTGTACTTAGACTTATGATATTGTATTTTATATTTATTATTGTGGTTTTATTTTTGATTCATTTCTTATCTATTTGGGCTTTGTAATTTTTGGTTTTATTTTCTTTTTGATACTTTGGTAATTGTTTATTCCGTCGCTATTATAAATAATTAAATAAATACTATAAAAGTTGGATTTAATGAGTAAATTGTATTGTTATTAAGTATTTACTTTCTATAAGTTCTTTGGCTTTTTTAGTTAATCTTATTCATAATTTTAATTACAATATCATTTAAAATTTAATTTTAATAAAATCGAAAAAATTAGCCAATCAAAAAATTCCTCAAAATCACGTGATCATGTCCACGCGAGAGCCTTTAAAAAATGTAAATAAATTTTTTATTTTTTATTTTATTTTATTTTATTTATTTTACTTTTTTTATGGATATTCATTTAAAGAATATTGTCGTTTAAATCCTTCTCCTTCGACAATCTCTAAAGGCTTCAAATACCTTCTCTTCATAAATTTATAAACTTCAACAA
>JADRCO010002925.1:0-11749 GCA_021464525.1 Rhizophagus sp. LPA8_4_AMF
ATTTTTTGTTAAAGTATTGAAAAAAACGTTGCAAAACGTTTTTTTAATATATTATAATACAAAAAATATTTTCGCAACATTTTTTGTTAAAGTATTGAAAAAACGTTGCAAAACATTTTTTTTAATATATTATAATACAAAAAACATTTTGCAACATTTTTTGTATGATAGCTTGAGCTAGTTCGAGCTGAATAAATTCTGACTCAAGCTTTTTGAGCCGAGCTTATTGCTGGCTCAAGCTTTTTTCAAGCCAGCTTGTGAGCCATCAAACCTTTTAAACATGGCTTGGCTTAGCTCAGCTTGAAAAGCTCAAGCCAGCTTGTGAGCTGGCTCGGCTCATGCAGAGCTTTACCAGAATTATAATAAATTTCCTTTTTTAGTCATTAGAAATTAGATTTTATCACTGGTTGTAAATCATTTCCTTTTTTGGACTAACAAAGGTAATTTTACAAAATTTTATTTTGAAGCCTTATGTAACTATAATATCTAAAAAAGGAAATTTTGTATAATCTGGTAATTCCAGCCAGAATTATAAGTGTTGTAATTACAACAAAAAGTGATGTATGTATATATGTTGTAATGGTTGTAATATTATAACCTTTGATAAAACAATTATATATCATATCTTTAATCAGTATAAATAAAAATATACAAAAAAATATTACTTTTAAATTATAAAATTATAGATAATAATAAGGCAATTCTTTTATTAAAAATTTTATACCTATAACTTTTAAATTAAATTCAAGATGGCAATAGTAAAATTTCACATAAAATATATAACCTTAATTATAATTATCTAGGATCCTCTTCTAATATTAAATATCCTTTAAAAATATGTACTTCTAGCTGAATTATAAAGATTTGGTCTATATTAAACTGTTTTGCTTAACATTATGGTTTAAAAGAAGGTGTTTATTAATTTTAGAAATATATAATATATTTATATAATCTTTTAATAAATATATTAACCTACAATAAATTACTGGATTTTTTTAAATTACTTAATGATCTTCACATTGCATAAAAGCTTATGTATTCTTAATGAAATTCATACAAATTTTTTTTTGTTTGAAAGCTAATTCATTATAGATTTTAAATTTAAATAAAAAAAAAGTACACTTTAAAGCATAAAAAAAATTTTCTAATTATAAAGT
The DNA here is from genome assembly GCA_021464525.1 of Rhizophagus sp. LPA8_4_AMF. Classification (NCBI taxonomy): domain Eukaryota; kingdom Fungi; phylum Glomeromycota; class Glomeromycetes; order Glomerales; family Glomeraceae; genus Rhizophagus; species Rhizophagus sp. LPA8_4_AMF. The sequence continues at coordinate 1,158 of JADRCO010002925.1, forward strand.
GAAGCAAATTTTTAAAGATTATTATATATTAATTTTCATATAAAAAATTTTTAGTATTCCAAACATAGAATATTGTTAATTATATTTGTTAAATACTATAATTGTTCAGCTTTTAAATAAAAAAAAAACTCATTACAATCCACTAAAAATTGATGGACTTTCATATATCTTGAAATATGCTAATTTTATTATAAATTACTAAGTATTTTAAAAAAATCTGGTAATTTATTGTAGTTTAGTATACAATATGAAATAAATATAAATTATTTTTTTATTTTTAAAATTATTATAATTGTAATTAATTAAAATTTATTAATTTTTATTTTAATTTAAAATTTTTTCTTTAATATTGAAATAATACTATATATTATTTTATACCTTTTATATTAGTATTGAAATATTTATTAGCTAATTATTCTTATAATCTCTAAATTATTATATAATGATTACCTTCTTAAAATATAATATGGTAAAATTTTAGACTTCATAATAGTTACTATAGATTTGGATTATTAGTTAGAAATAATATAATTTAAATTTTAGGATTTTGTTAACTTTTTCTTTCTATAGACTTTCTATATTATTTTACGAAATGCAAAATTAAAATATAATTCTACTCAATATTTAAAAATAAAACAATAATAATCTGAACTTCTTTCTTTATACTAATGGAAGAATTCTATAAAATGATTAAATTTTAGTATGCAATATAAATATAGAAATAATATTAAAATAATATCTAAATAACATCAAAAAAATATTGAATAATATCAAAATAATATTAAAATAATATAATTAAATTTAGCTTAAATATGTTATTTCAATGTCTTTTTAATATTATTTTAATATATCATTTCAATGTAATTTTGATATTATTTCAATATTACTTTAATATCATTTCAATGTTATTTCAATTTTAATATTAAAATAACATTATAATGATGTTGAAATAATATCAAAATGATATCAAAATAGTATTGAAACAACATGATTAAGTTAAACTTAACTATATTAATTTTATATTGATTGAAAACTTTAAGTTTCTGTAAAGTATTTTAATATTATGAGCAATAAGATAAAAATGGTAATATAAAAATAATTAATACATCTATAAATCATATCATAAAAATGTAATAAGTATTTTATTAATCTGCAGTTGCCATTTTGCTTTATATATATAATATAAATTTGCTTTTTAAAAATCATTTATGTTTAATGTAATAACAGATAAAATAAAGTATTATAAATATTTATAATTTTTTTTTTTGAAAATTTAATAGTGGGCATTTTTATAAACAACATGATTAAAATTGAAATTGAAATTAGAAGTTAATCTGATTTCAAAAAAAATGTGTTTGAGTTTAATTTCAATCTCATACTAATTATGATTGAAATTATATATGAAATTTCAATTTTGCTTAATGAGTAGGGTTGAGATTAAGATTGAAATAAAACTTGTCTAAATAAAGTTTTCACTAAGTTACTTTAAAATTCAACTGAAATTCAATTATCTTAAAATTGAAATTATGTATATACATGTATAAATCTGCATGAATTTACAATATAAACATTTTGATTGGATTTTTACCTATAAATGCACATGCAAGGAATGCATTACTTTAATACTAAAAAAAAGAAAATTTTATTTTAATGTTATACAAAATTTAGCCTGCATTAAAAAGTTTGGCCAGCATTAACAAATCTAACTAGCAGATATAACTCTAATCTGAATTCCATGTGAATAAAGATTGAAATGCTAATCTCAATTTCAAAGTTAATTCCAATCTCAATTCCAATCTCAATCTCAATCATGCTCTTTATGAAGACGCCCAGTATTAGACAGTATTAGACTTGAAGAATAAAGTATTTTTTTACAATTGTTTTATTGTTTTATTTAAAGTATTGAAAGTTACATTATTATTGTCTAGTACAAACTTTTAACACCATATAATATTATGGAGAACTTTAGGGTTATTTTTTGATTCAAATTCAAAAAAGGTCATAAGATGATTATAAAAATTTTGAACATGTGATGTAATCATAATAAGTATATAAACAGTATAATCATTCACGAAAGTACTACGAAAATAATGGCTTTGTTTGTTCCTTAATTATAGTAATATTTTTTTTTGTTTTTTTTTTTTTTTGTAATTACCCATTCAGTTTGACCATATATAGTTATGAATATATATCCATAATTATATATTTATATCGTACACCTTTTGATAAATTTAAAGCAGTGTGTCACTACGTGATATTTTTTGTCCAATCATTTACCCTCTGGAACTCGGGATCACTGGATGGATCAGATTTAAAATTTAAATAATTTAAATGAATTAAAGTCTTCCCGTGTGTACGTTATTAATGTACATCCTACTGAAATCATAGTTTAATGTTGCCAGAACATAATTTACATTAAGATCGTACATGTATATACATTGAGTATTCTCATATAATACAATAGTTATTTATATATAAAAAAATTATTCTACTATTAGAATTAAAATTCCATACATTCTTTTTTAGTAACATGCATATATAATTTTTATTATAGTAAACCCGTTTCTAATTTTTATTGATATTTATTAGTCACGAGATAAATAATTATGCACTTCAATCTATGAAATAAAATCTAATCAATTTATAAATATTATTGTTCTAATACAAAAACGATGTTACGTAAAATAATAAAAGTAGAGTGCGTGATTGAATATAACTTAAAATGCTTAGATATAAATTACTAGCATTTAAGCATATATTATCATCGTTACACAAAGTGCTAAAAATTATTAGTTTCTTCGTTAATAACTCCGATTTTTATGGCATAAGATGATATATTATATCATGATCGGAATAAATTGCATTGATGCATGTTCCACATGTGCATGATTTGCAATGATACGGTAAAATCTTTTCAGAAACCAATCAATCACAAAAAAAAAAATATTATTTATTTCATATGAAGTAAACCTTTTCAATTTTTTTCTGTTTTAAACCATTTTTTTTTAAAAAAATGTCTCATCAACTTCCTGCTGATTGTATTAATGAAGTATTTGAATATTTAGATGATGATAAAATTAATTTACGTTCATGTTTATTAGTTAATCGTCCTTGGTGTAAAAGTGCGGTTAGGATTTTATGGAGGAATATTTGGAATTTTCGATATAGCGTAGATTATATGCCATACCGAACTCATGTACCATTCGCAATTATTAGTACTCTAATCTCTTGTCTTCCCGATGAATCAAAAGATTTTTTAAATAAAAATGGAATATTTATTTCAACACCCACTCCAAAGCCTCCGTTGTTTAATTATGCTTCATTTATAAAAGTTCTTTCGATTAATAGATTTGATGAAATGATCCAACATATTTTTAAAAATAAACAATCTATTAATTCGTTAAGTTTAGATTATAATAAACATTTAATAGCACAAGAAATTATTAAAATGTTTATGAATCAAATACCTTCTTTGAAAAAATTATATTATTTGAATAATTTTACAAACATTCCATTTAATATACATTTTACTTACTTTCATGGAGCGAGAGATTGTTTGATAGATCTTTTAGAATTATGTTGTAGTTCAGATGTTTATCCAGAATTTTTTTATCAATTATCTCAAATATGTCATAATTTACAATCACTTACTATAGAATTTCGAGATTCTATTTCAAATGGTTTGGCAGATTTTATTTCTGTACAAAAGAATCTAAAAGATTTAAATTTATTATCTTTTGGAACAAAAGATTGGACTGATATTACACCTCCTTTAAGAAAACTTTCCAATACTCTAATTAAATTAAATGTACATGGAGGAGAAAATGATGTACCAATGTTATTTATTACTACTTATTCAAATTTACAAGAACTTACTTTAATTGGTCAAATTTCTTTTGAAGAATTACAATATGTTATTTTACCAAAATTAAAAATTTTAAAAATTCCTGCTGAACGTCCAAAAGATGAAATATTAATAAAATTTCTTAAAAATAATGGAAATAATCTTAGAGAATTAAATATAGATGGTATTGACAATTCATTAAGAGAATCTATAGTTCAAATTTGTCCAAATCTTAAAAGATTTATTAGTGGATAATTGAATCTAAAAAAAAGTCAATTTTCACGTTTGCTATAACAAAAATAAGATGTAAATCCAAAAGATGATAAAATTAAGTATAAATGATATTGACAGAATATATAATTCAACCTTGAAAAGATTTATTAGTGGGCGATTTAGATATTTGATCGGGAAAGACATCGAGAAAAAAAAAATTGAAGGTTCACTAGCTAACGCACAATGGCACGTGATTTTACGTCATCCTAGCGAATTTGTCGCATTACGTCACTTTCTTTATTTTGCTAAATTCTTTTTTTTTGAGAAAAATGCTAATTGTATCAATTAAATGTCATACCTTAATTGTTTTGTATGTGACCCTGGCTAATAAATTCGGCTATCATTTTTCGAAGTTACGCTTAAACAAACCAAAAAAAAAAAATTCTCACACTTTTAAAACTCTCTTGAAGTATTCCTATTAAAAATAAAATAAAGGATGTCTAAACTTCCTTTTGAATGTGTAAATGAAATATTTGAATATTTAGATGAAGATAAAATCACTTTATACTCATGTTTATTAGTTAATCGTTTTTGGTGTGAAAGTGCGGTTAGAATTTTATGGAGGAATATTTGGAATTTTCGATATAGTCGAACTCATGTACCATTCGCAATTATTAGTACCTTAATTAATTGCCTTCCTGATGAATCAAAAGACTTTTTAAATAAAAATGAAATAATTATTTCACCTCATATTTCGAAGCCACCATTATTTAATTATGCTTCATTTATAAAAGTACTTTCATTTAGTGAATTAGATAGCATTATTCAACATGTTCTTGAAAACCAAAATTTTATTACTACTTTAAGCTTAGATTATAATAAACATTTAATAGCACAAGAAATCATTAAAATGTTTATGAGTCAAATATCATCTCTGAAAAGATTGGAATATTACTTGAATAGTTATAGAATTATTCCATTTAATATACATTTCGCATGTTTTCCTGGAGCGAAAGATTGTTTGAAAAACCTTTCAGAATTGTGCTGTAATTCAGATGTTTATCCAGAATTTTTTTATCAGCTCTCACAAATATGTCGTAATTTACAATCACTTACTATAGAATTTCAAGATTTTATTTCAAATGGATTGGCAGATTTTATTTCTTTACAAAATAATTTAAAAAGTTTGAATTTATCATCTTATGAAAAAGATTGGACAAACATTATTCCTGCTTTAATAAAAATTTCAAATACTATAATTAAATTAAAAATAGATGTACGTGAAAGTAACGCACCAACTTCATTTATCACTTCATTTACAAATCTACAAGAACTTACTTTAATGGGTCAAACTTCTTTTAAGGAATTACAGTATGTAATTTTTTCAAATTTAAAAATTTTAAAAATTCATTTTTCACGTCCAAGAGACGAAATATTAGTGAAATTCTTTGAAAATAATGGAAAGAATCTTGAAGAATTGAATATAGATGGTATTGATTGTTCTTTAAGTTCATTAATTGTTCAATTTTGTCCGAATCTTAAAAAGATTTCTTCAATATTTATGGATAATAATGGCAGCAATACCTTAAAAATTATTTTTAAAGGTTGTCAACATTTAGATAGTATTAAAGTTTGGTTTTATGATTACAATTCAGAAGAAAAGGAAATGTTGGAAATTATTACAAAATATTCACAAAAAAATTTTAATGAATTAAAGATATACCATGAAATGTCATCAAATTTACAACCTAAAGATTTAGAATCTTTTCTTATGAACTGGAAAAATCGAATACCAATTACATTAATTAGCATTAAGGATGATTATTGGAATCTACCTTTAAGTGCAAATAAAGAAATTATGAAGGTAATTGAACAATATAAAGAATTAGGTATTATTCAAAAATTTGGGGTTGAAGTTCCCTTTGAATGATCATATTTATTATTTATGTTAATATTATTCTATTTTTTCCTCAAAAAAATAAAATAAAATAAAAAATCAAATAAAAAAATTTACAAAAATCATTTACAGTTAATTACTCTCCAATTTTAAAAACCCACTAAATTATCATTCCTCTCTATTCTACGATCGTTAATTTACAAGATGTTGAATTTTGTTCGTTATCTAAATGCATTGAATGTATATGTATATATATAACAGATCAACCTAAGAGGGAGAAGGGTAAGAAAATAAAAATAACCGTCATTTAAATTTAAACTTAATCTAAGTAATGATTCAGAGAATATACTTATAATTTTATTTTACTTTTAAATCAGCTAAAAATTTTAATATCTCACCTTCGCAATAAGAATCATTAGCTAATAAATCGCTATCTGCGGTAAACGTTGGACCACTATTATTAATTTGCTGTAGTCCTTCATTACTACCTTCATTTACATTTACCGCTTCAATAAAACCTCCTGTGGAATTTGTAACACTTGCCATAGCAAAAGTTGATACTGATTGAGATGGTTTATAGGTGGAAGAAGATTCATTCAAATTCTCTGGTGATGTATTTGTAATTAATCCACTTTGTAACGGAGAAGAAGGAACTATATGTGGCAGCGTATAATTATTGTTATGATTAAAATTATGAGTATTATTAGAAGGATTATTACGTTTAGTAAAAAATCTCCTTTTCGTCGTAGGATTTTGTATTATGGCTGCATTTGAAAATGTATTGGTTGGCTGTGATGACTCATTAACACTTCCTCCTCCTCCTACTGAAATAGGTGATGAAATTTGAGGATTCGAAGATTGTACCGAAAGATTCACTCCAGCTGTTGATGGAAGTGAATAATCTGATGACGATTTTTGTAATGGAGAAGTTCCAGTTAAAGGTGAAGTTTCCGTAGTTGACGAGATGACTTTGTCCTCCTTATTATACGTTTGCGATGTCGTACTCGTTTGGTTATTTTTGTTACGAAAAAACACTCCACGTTTAGGTATAATCATTTTGGTTGATACGCTTCCACCATGCGTTGTATCACTTATACTTCCACTTTGTATAGCATCCTGTGATGTCGATTTTGTCATATTTGTAGTTCGTGTTGGTGAAGTTGGAGTAATTTTAACTCCTACTACACCAACATTATTTAATGTGCCAGCATTAACAGTATTAACATAAGCGTTGGAATTAATGCTATTATGTTTCCTACTACTATTCTGTCCAGTAATATTATGTGAAATATTATTAGTTTTATTCTTAAATAAAGAACCGGCCCATTGTTTAGCCCATCCAATTCTTTGTCTAACGGCCCTTTTTGCCATGGTAACATTAACTTTTCCCGAATTTTTCATCAAGAATAACATTGCACAATTACTGACGAACACCAACACCAAAAATAAGTCGAACGAACATAACCGCATTATAAACATATATGATGTAAGTAAAAATAGCACTTTTCGTCTTTGTTTTACAAACGATATCTCCCGCAATACTAAAAAAAAAATGATATTTTAAAAAAAAAAATAGAAAAAAAAAATTCACACTCCACTGTTTAAACTTAAATACCTGCAAAGGAAGCTTTTTTAGAAGCCTTTGGATCAATTTCTGGGTAAGTTAATAAATCAATAAATTGCATTGGGATATCCAAGATGGTTTGATTTTTATTATTAGATGATATATTATTATTAACATGTCTTGAAGATGAGGAAGAAGCGATAGCGCCCTCCAAAGGAGGACCTTCTAACCAACCCATTAATGAATCTAACATAGAAGCACCTGTAGAAATCCAATCATCTACCACAGGACCGTTAGAATTTATATTATTCTCGTCTCCTGCACCTCCTTCGTTGTCTGACCCATCAGATGATTGTATATCTGAAGAATCTGAATTATTTACGGTGAAATCTAATTGTTCCGGTATATCATGATCTTCTTCCACAGTAATCATTGTTGATTTTCCCTTACTATTGGTTATTGATGTTGTCGGTGATATTATAGCAGCATTTTCGGATTTTGTTGAAGATGATGAAGAATTGCTACTTACATTAACTTCAGGAGATATTATTGGATAATTATCATTATCTTGATCTTCCATTTCATTTGAAGAATTTCCTTCTTCTGGGGTTATTGACGTATCTGTGGCGTATCCATCTCCTTCTTCATCAGAAGGCAATGTCAACTAAAGTGAAGAGGGAAAAAAATTTTATCCTTTAATATAATTTTTTTTAAAAAAAAATTTTTTGTCAAACTCACATTTTCATTACTTGCACACCAAGATTTTAGCTGTTTTAGTATTTTTTTTGATGTCTTTTTTCCTTCTACCTCTGGTAACACTTCATCATGTAATATATCAAAAGCATCTTGTATCTGATTTAAATCATCATTATCTGAAACTGCATAAAAAAGCAAAAATAATAAGGAACCGTTATATAAATCAACTATGACTTCCTACCAATTTATTTACCTCTATAGTGTGGGAAACCCTTAGTTATAATTCTGTATTCGGTATAATGTCTTCTTTTATTATTATTTTGTTGAGTAGGAGCGTTATTACCTCTCTGTTGTAAAACGAAATAAGGAGATTCTTTTATTGATTTCCAATTTGAACGCCCTAAGGTACCGCCAACTAAACTTGGTCTAACAAACATTTAAAGCTTTTTCTTTTGTAATTTTTAAAATGAGAATAATAAATATCGTGAAAGTTTTAGATTGTGCTTTGAAGGTTGTGAAATGATTTTTTTTTATTAAACACGTGCTATTATTATGAAAATATGAAAATGTAAATATGAAAAATGAAATGTAACATGTATAAATAGAAAATATTTACAGTGAAAAATAAATTAAATTAAAGAAAAATTATTTCGGAGTTGTTTTTTTATTCGGAAAATTAACGCCCGTATGAATAGTGAAAATTATGACAAGAGTGTTGTAATTGTTCTAATAAATTAATAAGTGAAAACAAAAGCGAAAAAAACACTTTAATAATAATAAAGTGTTTTTTCCTCTTTTATTTTGAATTATAGAAAAGAAGAAACTTTAGAGCAGAATAAAAAAAAACCAAAAAAAAAATTAAGAAATTTTTAATGACGATAGCAATATTTTATTTATTAATCAGTCGGAAAAAAAAGATCATATGCAAATCGTTCTAGATTGATAGCTTCTATACAACCATTGCAGAATGCAGATTTATTTGGGGTTTTAAAATTTAACCAAATATGTAAATATGATACATGACCTCTAACTTGGGGTTGTATTTTGGGGAAATGTACTAGACAAATTGAAATTGGAGGAATTCATACAGATCCCAATATTAAAATATATTAATTCCTTATCTTGGTTGGTTCGAAATTACCACGTTTTGTTAGTTTTACAGCTAAGAAATTAGGTATACAATTACTGTATGCAGAAAATTATTAAAAATTATTAGTTAAATATTAAATCTCATGCATGACGCACATCGATTAGCTGATAATAATTTGTCTGAATATCCGATAACTTTATTCATCTATTTGTGGAAAAATACGGGGCCGTATATCTTCATTTAATTTTAATATTTACCCGAAGAAAATTTATCGCAGATAGAAAATTGAAATTGCTCTATCATCTCATTTATGAACGAATTACATCATATGTAACCACATTTATAATTTAAACTTGTGAAGCTTCTTTCATGATCTTCAGGGTTAATGTTCACCTGTCCATTTATTTACGCAACGGGTAATCCTGTTTGTCCGTTATGTAAAATCATGTGTCACGAAAATTGGTCGGAAATTAAAAATTTTTCATTTGATTATATATTTTTTTCATTACAAATAAAATAAATATATTAATTTATATCATTATTTTTCTCAAACATGACTGACTCATTTAATTCATTTAGTATAAAATTTATATTTTTTTTAGATAAACTTTCAAATAATATGAAGATTTCCTGAGTTTAAACTTTATTTACATGCAGGTTTTATTTGCTGGGATTCCAAGATCATTAAAATTACAACCTATTTCAGCAAGTGCCATACTTGTTTATTGCAGTTTTGATCGCTAAAGTTCACTTGTTTTATTTGGACAAGTTTTAAGATTCATTTATTGAAAAGATTTTATTACTGTACTAATAAATTATTTAATATTTACAATCTATTAATTTAAAGGTTTTTGCTCTTGAATATATAATAATAGTATGTAAATATATTTATAAAAAGTATTTTAATATACCTGTGATTAAATATAAAAGGAATATATTTAATTTTAAATTTCAAACTTAAAACTAAATTACATGCAGAAAGAATGTATACTTATAAAAGATATTTATGAAAGTATTATTGTATTTCTTTACTTTTAATTTAGCTTAAATTAATTATTTAATTATTTTACATATTAAAGAAAAAAAAAATTAAATAGTAGTAATTATAGAAACATTTTTTGATAATTTATAAATTCTTTTAGAGAAGTAATACATATTATATAATTATTAAAGAAAGAAGAGAAATAACCAAAATTTTACATTACACTTAATTTTTTTTTCACAGTATATAGTAAGGGCAGTGACAGATATTACCTAATATCACTTTATTAGAAGGTCTTACCCCCCC
>JADRCO010002926.1:0-11745 GCA_021464525.1 Rhizophagus sp. LPA8_4_AMF
TTGAATATTAATTATTTGTTTTTGTAAAATATTGTGTCAGGATTTTTGGACTGTCGGGATTTTGTAAATGTTGGGATTTTCAATTTCGGGATTTTGACAGTCGGGATTATATGGTGTCGGGATTATGACATTCGGGATTTAGGATAGGACCCGAATATTATAGTATAAATAATTATTGTTATTTCAGAAGAAAAATGGAAGATTAGCTTGGCTAATTTTCCTAAGTTTCCAAGCATTATTGTTATAGTGCAAATTCAAATGAAATCTTGGAATTTATCCATTTTTGTATAAGTTACATTCGAAATGGTAGTATTCGTTGTCAGGTTGTTCATCAGTGTTCGCGATATGTAGATCATTATAGTTGACGTTTCTAACGTTGTGTTAGGTACCATTTGTGTTTTTTCTGTACTGATTGGTGTTTGAGATGGTTCAATTGCTGTTGAACTTAAAATATCTTATTCATGTGATTCCATCATGGAAGTGTCAGTATCTGGTGGGTTTGTCGTTTTAAGTTTATTTGATGAAGATGAAGGGGAAGAGTAGGTGTCGTCTATAATATCTTGATCTATTTTTAAGTTTGTAAGGTTATTTTTCTGTGTATCTTTATGTTTATATTTAGTTTGTATAGCATTTTTTTGGTGGAGATACGTGTCTGTCTAGTATTTTGAGAAGACGCAGTACCCATTTTATGGTATTTCTTCTCAGACCAATAATTCGTATCGGAAAATTTCTATTTTTATTGTTTGTATATTGTTAGATAAGCAAAGTCACGTCAAGAGTTCTATATTTCTAATAAAAATTAACAGTTAATATGTGTAAAAAAAAGTTTAATATGTATTATTTCTTTACTAATTTATGATTTTATGAATACAATTATAATTGATTTGCTTACTATACATAACGTGATATGTTGTTGTTCTTTAAAAAAATATTGAAAATTCTTCTATAGTATAACAATTTTTTCTTTTTTAGTTTTATGGTAACAAGAAGAATTAATATTTGACATGTAAAATACTTTTCACAAAGATCCATGATTAATAATATATATTTATTTTTTTTAAGCCAGCGCATTCCAATCAAGGACGAGGTTGAATATTATCTATTTCAAACATTTGTTTATCGATATCCATGAAAACTTCTGGATCTAGGGTCATATGTTGGTTCTGAGATAAATTTACTATGCATGGCAGCATTCCAGGATCAGTAAGATTCTGTGAGGTTTACTTTATCTCTTCCTCTATAGCCACTCCCTCTCCTCATTTTGTATGATGACATATTTTAATAGTTTAAAAAATGATAATCTTGGTGAAATTTTTGACGTGAATCAAGAGAAAGAAAAACATAAATTATTCAAATAATTCCCATATGCAAATGAAGGTACCGTAATTATTACCCTATAAAAAATTTTATCCATTTTATCCGTTATTTCTGTAGAAAATCCGTAAAATGAGCCTTTCATGGATCCATTCACGGAAAATGTAAATAATCTGTGATATAAGGTTATTAAATATGAGCCTTTTACGGAAAAAAGATGGAATATAAAAAACGGATCAACTTTTTTACAGGGTTATAAACTTACTACATGTTATTATTATTTTTATGGAAGGTTAGGTTTGACCGCTAGATATAATGTATATTAAAATGAAAAATTCTTTGTCTTTACAATGTTATCAAAAAAGTGTTATATGGGTGTGGATAAATTCTGGCGAACAAGCTCTGTGAAAACTTTAGTTTAATTGCCATTTTTTATGCAAAAACCAAAGCGAAGGATGAATTGTATTACATAAACCATGCTGGACTGTGAGAGGCTAATAGAAAAAAGAAATTATTCGTTCCATATTAGAGGAAAAGGAAATCAATTCTATATGATTTGATTACTTTGATTGATGAAAAATTAAAAATGGAAAAGGCAATACCTATTTTGGATTAAAATTAAATCTCAGCTACGTTATTATTTGTCTTCCAAGTAAGGAGGACAATTATATTAATAATTTTATTACATTGATTATAATTTCGGACTCTAAAATTTAATATTAGGATTGTATATGAAAAAAAAAATGATTATCTGAGATTTCGTAATTTTGATACTATTTTAGATAAATTGTTTCACGATAAATCACTTAACAAAAAAATGGGACAATATTTATCAGTGTTCGGCAAATGACTTGAAATGACCAAATGACTCAAATGATAAATAACAAATGACATGTCATTTCAATGCTCAAATGACAAATGATCTTGGTCATTTGAATGTAATCTTGGCCAGCATTATAATTTTTACCTACACTACGTTCATTATTTTTTAATTATAGTCACATGATTATTTATACGATAAATATTAGCCAATCAAAATCAAATAATTGAAATGACCAAATGATAAATGATTATGAATAATGACAAATGATTTCCTAAATCATTTAAATGTTCAAATGACCAGGTTATTTTCGAACACTGATATTTATTGGGGTATGCGGAAAAAAATTACAAACTTGATCTGTCTTTAAAAAAAAATAATAATAATACTGTAAACTTTCTGGAAAAAAATTACAAACTTTTTTCTGATCTGTCCTTTAAAAAAAAATAATAATACTGTAAACTTTCTAAACTTTCTAAAAATAGTGATTATTATGTAATTTCATAAAAATTATCATGTGTCATGTGCGATATGAAAAATAACATAAATACTGGACCTTTTCCCCTTATTTTATGTGGTCATTTTTTTTTAAATTTTTTAGTAAGCCTGACAAATTTTCATTACATTAAAAAAAAGGCATCTAATATCGGAATTCATATCATATTTTGAGCAAGATTCTTCCAAATGGTCATGGACTTCGATAATTGGTGTTTTCAAATGATAGACACTGTTTAATAAATTTCACAGGATTTTTTACAATCATTTGAATGATGATCTATTAGATGACTTATCAACCGAATAAGAAAAGAATCATGCATGAGATTTATTAAAAAATAAAAAAGTAAGTGACTTAAAATTAACATACAAAGGAAAGAAATGAGTTATTCTGCACTTTGTTAATCGCCTTAGTGGGGTTGAAATAAGTAAGAATCCATTACAGTTCTGCGTCTTGCTAACAACCTTAGCAAAGTTGAAATTAAGTAGTTCTGCATCTTGTTAAAAGACTTAGCAAGATTGAAATAAGTAAGAACTTATTGCGATTTTGCGCTTCACTAACTGCCTAGTGAGGTTGAAATAAGTAAGAATTGACTTTATTCCTGACCAATGTATGTGAAGGTGAAGTTTACTTTGATTATTAAGGTATACTAATTCTGAAGGAAGTGTTAGTTATGTGCCTTCCTTAGTAATTAAGAAAACTTCCTTTCAATTGGTTATTTACATGTATTTTATAATATTAACTATTTTCTACTTAAATTAATAAGGACCATGTAAAATTTGCGAATATACTATGGGAACCTAGTGTTTTAAAAACTATTTATGAAAAAAAAAAATTCAGAAAAACATTAGAGAGATATGAATGAAGATGATATAGAAAGGCGATTTTCCCTTAAAGAATGTGAATTAGCAATTAAAGAACATGAATTAGAAATTAAAGAGCATAAAGTCAAAATTCGGGCCTTGGAACTAGCCAATATCGAGAAAGAGAAAGAATTAGGACTATAATTATTTCATGTAATATGGTGTGGGTATTATTAATCAGGATATTGAATTTGCTGGTGCTGGATTTTTTTATTGAATCATGAAGATTGAAATAATTTTAATAGTTATTTTGTTTGTTATAGTATAACAAATTAAAGTTAAACGTGGAGTAAAAGGGAGCTCTATTTTTTAATTCAATTATGTCAAAAAAGAACAAAAATTGTTAAATGTTAAATCACAATTTTATACTATACATTCAATCTTTTATAAAGATTTGCATTTACTATGCGTAAAAATGACTGTCATTAATTATAAATTAAAATCTAAAAAAGTGTTTGTTGAATAATATAGATATTTTTTTTAAAAAAAAATATTAAAAACAATTATTATCATAAAATTTAATTTGGATGAAATTCAATAAAGGGTAGGGTAAATATAGTTATTTTCTATAAATTTAAATTTTAATAAATCTCGTGGAATTATACCTATGATTAAATTAAATCGGTTTAAAATTTAGCTTCCCAAATGTTATTGGGTAAATTTAAGTCTAAGAAATTTTTTCTAGTTATGAGATTGATATAAATTTCCAGTCTTTTATAATTTTGATCGAGATTATATGCCATTTTTAGTTTATCAAAAATATCTAACGAAGATATTTTGAGTACTTGCAGCGGACTATAACTCTACCCACGTTTTTATTGGAGCACACTTTCAAAAATATAGAGTATAGTATTGACATCAGCATGACGTAAATTTATTTCATCCGTTTTCATGGTGTACTACTTATTGTGATGGAAAGGAACATATGTTCCGGATATAAGTGATCTGAAGGACAAAAGACTAGTGATTTAGATTACCAAGATCGGAGATAAGATCATTATCGTACCAAGGCTGAAGAAAGTTATCCAGTTACAAGCTTCATCTCAGAGTAATAAATAAGAATGCATACATGGGAGTTGTTTCGTAAGTGGTTGATGGTTATGATTAAAAATTAGAATTCAATGACTTACAGGTTATACAGGACCAGAAAAGGCAGTGACTGTCGGTCAACATCAACTCATAATTGTAGGATTCGCAAATGAGACCTCGCGTAACGCAGTAGTCAACACAGACCAGAATTCCCTTAACGTTAAACGTTAAATTCTACGTTTACAACCAAACGCGTCCTCACACAAGCTACACGTGAAATAGTAAATTGTACAATACTGGTCACAGATGTACCCAAATTTATCACCGAAACGGATTTACAAACTATCTTTTTTTATTACGGAGCTATCAAAAAAATTAAACGTAAAGAAAAACGACCTTGTTTCAACAAAGAAATAGGACAACGTGTACAACCTAAACCTACGTTGTTCAACAGTTTCCTTATAGAATTTCATAAACAAGAATCAGCACAACAATTCTGGGCTAAAAACATATGGACAGTGAAAATTACTTAAGGCCCAGATCACAATAATATAAAGACAGACAAGATTACAAAAACGACCATAGCATCACCATGTAAAAAATGGTAGCCGGATTTGTTGCTAGGTTACACATGATCTTTGCACATGATCCGGACGATTATTTCGGTAATTATAAACTTTTTATTGATCTGATTTTTTACGCCACACACCTTCTTTTCTTCTTTTTATCTAAAAAAAATTTTTAACATATCAAATAAGGTTTGTATTGTACTAGAGAAAGCTATGAATTTTAAATGAAAAGGAGTTATTTTGAAAAAATGTTGCAAATGCTGAAAATTATTAACAAAATCGTAATTCTGAAAATTGAATATTTATCACAATTTACTATTTTTTCTTATTCACAATGTCAACAATTTTTAGCTCCCCTTAAAAACTTTATAAACACAGATTACATTTACCGATTAATTCATCAGATAATATCATTTACAACTCAATTTAGCCTCTATCATCAATCCTTATGATCAACAGTTAAAATCTCAATTGAATTGAATGCTTTGTTCAATACACCTACCTTACGACATATAGCTTTACAAAAGCTAGTAGATTTACAAAAAGAATTATGATTCCCTTATATTCCACATAACATTAATGATGATTTAATTTCGAATACTTCAACGCGTCCGTCTTAGCTAGAAGTTTAGCTTTACTTAATAGTTTCAATTTTCATTTTTCTCCTCATTTTGATTTACGTATTAAAGGAGGTTTGACTCCTATTCGATTATATTTACCTAATCTTAGTATTATAAATCTCCGTTCATTACGTACTAAAAATATTCTCTTTATGGACCAACTTGTTTCTAGCGATGGATGCTATCTCCTTACTTGGAACGAAATCAAGTTGAATAATGAAAATAAATTCAAAGGAAAATCCCGGCTTGGTTTAAAGAATTGGAAGAAAATCACATTCTAAGTAATCAACGTCTCACTCACCCGCTCAAAGATCCTCCGCCAATACGACTGAATAATTATAAGTCTCCATAAATAGTCATTTCCAAAGACTTTTATCACCCTCCCCAATGAGTGGACAACATTGGAATCATAAACACTCTTATGTTACTATGGGAAAAGCGATAACCACTACTCTATTTCATATATAGAACACTATATTCCTGACTTTTCTACAAACGATCCCCAAACCACTCCGCGTCAACAACATTTACTTTTAATCAAATGTCAAGGCTGTGACCTCAACTCTTACTTCCCTCATGACCTTCGTCCGAAATGTGTCATTACTAATCGCACTAAAATATCATCACTTTCAAGTATTCCCGAAAGATTCAGGAGAATTCAAGAAATATAATCGTTTCACAACCTTTTCAACAAAACGTTATATAGTATCAGATATGTTGCTTTCCAAGCATATAACCTCCAACACAAGGTCTCGGTTTTACCGAACCCTAGTACCCACGAACGTGACTTACAGACTCAAGCATTTATCGGCAACGATGAGTTAAAACAAAGATTGATTGACATCACTACCCAATTTTCAAAATATATTACTTTCACCTTTTACACTGATGGTTCAGTTCAAGCAATAGGTTCTACCAACTGTAAATCTGGTTTTGGATGAATACAGATTCATACTGGATCCCCGCCTATAGAATTCAAAGGCAGCACTACTTTCTTACCGTCTTCCACAAAGGCCGAAGCTATGGCCATACTTTGTGCTATTAATACGCTTCCAAGGAATTCTATCACAAAATTTTATACAGATTCTGCAAATTGTATAGACACTTTTAACAAATATCTTCACTCGTCAAACATCAGCTCACGTCGCAAACTCAAGATCAACAATTTTTTAATTTGGAAATTAATTTTTGAACTTATTGATAAATTTCACTTAATTGTATCTTTGCACAAAGTGAATGCACACAGTAACGACGAATACAATGACCAAGCGGATGCGTTAGCCAAATCTGGAGCTCACATACCGTATCCTCTCATCGTCAATAGTAAAATCTTTAAAGATTCTTCATTAGGTTTCATACAATGGAATGATATTTATATTATAGACCGCAACATCAGAAAATGGAGTACATCTACTTTACAAGCTCGACTTTTCAATAGCCTCTTGAACAACATCTCATTGAAAACCTTTAAGACACTTCATCGATAACAGACATACTGATTGGCTCTTCACTACGTTATGGATGAATTATAACCCATTCGACTCGCCAACGGGTGAACGTTGGTCAAAATTAACTGGATCAAAAATTAAAAAATCAAATTTAATTTCTTCTACAGCTGACATATTACAACGCAATTATTCCTCGCCTTTATCCAACTAACCTTATTCTTTGCACTGAGTGCAACGTACATCCGGACACCAATGAGTATGTTGCTATGTGTGAAGCACACCAAGAGAATATTCCTAGCAAACATCGGTTAATCTTATTCAACCTCCTTTTACAAAATAGTTCTTCCTCAAATTTATTAGCGTATTAATTTCTGATTTACTAGATGTTACTTGGTACAATCATGCTAAATCTTTTAGGCTTGGGAAAAGACAAAAGGTATTACGAAAAGGTCCTTTCATTCCAATCGGTCACGACAATTTCGAATGTCTTTGGGTACTTCTGGTCATTCCTCAATTCCTCCTGTCCATCACGTGATTGACGTTCACATAAATCGCGATGGTACGTTCCGTCTGCATATGTGAACTCTAATGCCTTCTTCGACTCTACCGCTCATATTAGATGAACTTCTTCCAATTTTCTGCACTCGAGCAGTTGGTTTACTCATAGAGATATTTTGATTTTTTTCTTTTTTTCTTCTATTTTTCGGTTATTAGGGTTAATTAGTTTAGTTTTTATATCTTTTTCTTTGTTTTCTCTGGTGCGAACCCCTGGATCTTGGGTTATTTTTGTTTCTTTTTGTTTTCCACCTGAGTGAAGTCGTCCTAGGGTGACGTGGTTGTTCAGTTTTATTTGTACTACTATTCGAGCTTTGTATAAGTTTCTTTGTAGTCTTTACTGACGCTTTTTTTACTCTGAGGTATAAAAATAAAAATAAAATAAAATAATATTCATAAAATCATCAACTGATTATTTTTTTTTTAGTACAAAACAAAAAAAGTGACCATAACCTTAATCACGCTACATAGCTGCATCAACATAAAATTGGTACGTTTCGCCGAAGTTTATTTCACCGAAACCCATTTTACTGAAGCCATTTCGCCGTAGGGAAGTTTCGCTGAAGGAACATTTCACCGAATGTGCATTTCATCGAATGGACATTTCGCCGAATCCTTTTCGAATCGTCTAAGGACATTTTGCTGAAAATGACATATTTCCTTGATCATTAACAAATCGATACAAAGAAAATAAAAAATGCTCAAAGCACCAAATTCTCTTTAAACTATTTCATTTGATGAATTTTGTTAGAGATGTTATAGACCAAACTTGACCATGTCCCAAATCGTCCCATCAGCCTAAATTATCGTCCAATTCTAATAAATAATAATGCCTTAAAAATGTACCAGCGATGACCTCCTAATTTGGGCCGATGGAACGATTTGGGACATGGTCAACAACAGAGATAACGTCATGGTTTGCCAGTAACCATTGGCTTGTTTCATTATGTGAGCAACCAATAATATTCTTGTACGACCAGTCTGTGGGACATAATGACTCGGTAAAATGGGTAAAATGGTAATTCAATAAAATGAAGTCGGGTAATTTTTCACGGACGTCGGTAAAATGGATACCCGTGATCCGATTGTCAATAGCTGCAGATGCCAATTTAGGATTTCTTTTAAAATTTACTTAAAATTGATAAATACGCACAAAAGTTTTTTCATAAATGTATAAACTGGATTTTCATTATCGTGGTCGGGATAGGCCTAATCCAGGGGCCTTCATTTATCCATATTTTGCAACCCGGCTAAAAATTTAGAATTATTCCTTTTTTATTAAGTGGTTTAAAAATTTAAAAAAAATTATGGATATACAATAATAAAATTACCTGAAAATTTGATAAGAATTTAATTATAAAGAGAAAAGAAACTTTTAAATCAAAATCAAAGAAAGTTTGAACCAAATTAAAGAACTTGATTCCCGACGTTCAATTCAGAGTTTTAGATTAAGTCTCGGTAATTACTAATTAGAAATTGATAAATAGATGCCCAATTTGTTCTGTCACAATGAATTTTATGTTTTTACTTGTAGAAAGCCACCCTTGACAAAGGGTAATATTATTTATTTATTATTTTAATTTTTTTTTTTAAAAAAAAAACTCTTATGAATTTATTATATACTATGCATTATTATAGGATTTACATAGAATAATTAGTTCGTCAGCTTTCGGCAACTGGATCTCAAAAAAAAAAAATATGCAGTAATTACTAAGAGAATTTTTATGCAAAAAGTACTTAGTTATTATTGTTAGATAATAGTAAAAGTTTAGATGAAATTTTGAGGATAGTGGAAGAAAAATATGTTGATGATATATATTAAGTCTGCAGATATAATAGTAGCTTAGTCAGTATTGCATATTTTGAGAACTGTTAAAATTCAAAAAAAAAATTTCATAGCCCAATTCTAGTCTTATCAAATTAATAGTTACTGCTTAATAATTATTCAACAAATCTTGTTTAGACGACAAACGTAAAGCTGTCAAATTTTCGGATAACCGGATAATAAATATCCATGGGTAAATAGGAGCAAGTTTGGAAACTTCGGACCGATGATCAAATCAAGAAATGCTTATTATGTCATAGTATTTGGAATAATTTACACTGTATTTGGTAAGCAAATACATAAAATGCTTTTTAACTTCGTAAATAAAGCAAAAAAGAGTATAGTGTGATTATATTTAATTCTAACGTTTAATGGAATGAACCGTAGAGCAAATTTCTTTTTTATTTTTTTATTTTTTTTTAGAATAATTTTGGTTGAAATGGAACATGATTTGTATTTAATAAATTTATTTTTTGCAATATGATATAAAAAAGAAAATTTCATAAATTATTCTGTTTTTGAATAAAAGTAGAAACTCTCTTTATACCGTAGTAATGAACCTAATTGATTTAAATATAACCCATAAAATTTCTCCAATAATTCCATAAACATCACAATATTCCTTTTTCATCATAAAATCAGCGAGAGTCCATTCTTTTAAAAATTCTTAAGGTTACTACTATATAATTTATATTCAATTGATTCAGAAGCTCTAAAATTTCTCTTACTGTCTTACTGTTAATTTTAGTTAACATTTCCATCCTCTTTGAATTTTTCTTTACTTTTTCATCTTTAATAAATAACCCAATACCACTTTGATCAACGACAAAAGGTCGGTGTACCGTTTAGATCAAAATGACTTTTTAAATTTTGAAATTTCAATTGCAAGTGGAATGATCTATATTACGCAAGGAAAATATAACGTATTTATACTATTAAAATCCCTTTCAACTGAGATCATAAAAGAAAATTTCGAATTTTCATATTTGTCACTTTAGTTTTTTAAATGGAATACCGAAATATACGTGTATGTATGGGAGTACCAAATCCAATATAAAGAGATTCATAATTCATATGTACTGTACTTTCTGCGCCCATGACTTAAAAATAATTTCGTGTCAGCCTGAATAAGCATAGCGAAATTGTTGTACCTTTTTGAAATGTGGACATGTGGGTGTTCATTATGGGACAGGTGAAGTTTGAAGACCACCAGTTAGATTTAATTTCTAAGAATACTAGCTATTCTTGATGTCTCAATTAATGTCAAGAATCAAGAAACATTATCAATAATGTTTTTATTAATTCCTTGTAAGAATTTTACGTAAAAATTGTATCGAAAACTACATAAGACACGTTCATGTCAAATTTATAAAATTAGAGATTTCGGGCGTAAATACGGTCATTGATAATAAGTATTGGTCCAACTTCCCATTATTTGTTGAAATAGTAAAAATAAATTATAATATATTAAATGAATACATTAGTTTTATCTCTAGTTCCTCCTAAAAATAAATAATTTGATATTATGCAATATGTTAAAGATTTGCCCTGCGGGCTTATTATCAGACAAGCCTTAGCTTAAATTCCAAAGTATATGAGGACTTAGGCACTTAGCCCCACATTATGATAATTTAGCGCGCGTTATAATGATCTTGGTCGACATTATATACAATATTTTTATTTCACATTCTATTCAAACGCACAGAAATGCAATTGCTATGTTCCGAAGGTAGAAGTATACTTAAAAAATTTTATTAATCTTTAAATATTTGATTGTTTCAATATCATTCTTTGATAATACGCAGATTTATAATAAAATTATAAATTATTATTTACATAGTATGCATTTAAAAAAAATAATATTTATTCTCATTTGAAATTTAGTAATATGTTTTAACCTTTTAATTCAATAATAAATTTAAAATAAACTATAATCTAGAAAAAAAATGTATCGTGTGTATATTTTTATATCTAAAACGAAACTTTAAAATATTTATGCTTGCTTTGATTTTTTTCTATCGGATAAAGAATTTGAAGTATATTTAACCAATTTGAATATAATTCCAATAACTGCAGGAATGATAATTAATAAAACTCCATAAACGTCAAGATTATTTGCTTTAATAAATCCCATTCTAAACTCAGCAGGATTCCATTCTTTTAAAAAGTCATCATCTAAATATTCATCTAAACCAATACTATATAA
>JADRCO010002927.1:0-11735 GCA_021464525.1 Rhizophagus sp. LPA8_4_AMF
TTCATTGGATTTTTAATTAGTACTGCGGATGTGACCTCTATTAGAATTATCCGGGGTCCTATCTGAGGGACTTGGTTTTTTTTAGTGATCTAAAAATTATTTGTCACCCTTATTTGTCACCGTGATCGGCCTAACCTGGCACACATTTAGGACGTGCCAAATATCACATAAATGATTATCACGTGATGATAACATTTACCGTTCAATAAAAACATTACAATAGTTAATGAATTAGCTATCTATTATATTCTATTGATTGTTCTTAATAAATGTAAAAAGCATGAAAAATTAAAAAAAATTTACAATTCTTCTATAATGTCCAACTTTTCAGTATTATAAACTTTACATGATGACTTAAATCTTTTTATACCCAATGGTCTTCCTTTACCACGTCGTTTCTTTGGATTCTGTAATAAAGGTATCAATAGAACCAAAATTCTCTTTATTACTTGTATCGTCATATTCATATATTTCTCCGGAATCTGTTTGATTATCATCCTTATCATCCGCGAATTCTTGCAGTAAATCAATAAGCTGTTCTGATTTAGAAGTTGTTTGTACCAAACCTTCAGGATTTTTGTTCTTTGGACACGAAACATTGATGGAAAGAACAATCTAACTTCTTTGAAGCAGTATTTTTGGATGATTTTGATTCATAAGTGCGACCATGTGAGCAGATGAATGTTCTTCGATGGATGATAACTCCATCACGAATTACACGATCTTTTATTAGATTGAAAGCCATGTTGTTTTGCCCATTCATTTAAAAACATTTCACATTCATCCCATGATGTAAATTTCTTTCCTGAAAATAAGGCTACATTACTGTCTTCATTAGACAAGGACGTTCCACCAAAACCTATATCATTAAACAAAAAAAAAGAAAAAAAGTACAGTAAGTAAATATAACAAACAAAAAAAAACTAAACAAACATTAAACCTTGACAAAACCTAATCCTAACCCTAACCCTACTAACCCTAACCTTAATCCCTAATTCCAACCCTAACCCGAATTCCAAACTCTAACCCTAAGGTAAATTTCAGACAAACCTTAACGTGAATTCAACCCTCCAAAACCAATACACTTCTAAATACCTGCAGCAGCTACTAAGTTCAACGAGCCGTCTGTATCCTTAGTATAAATTTGTTCATTCATGTTCATATTTAAGGTAAAGGCGTTATAATTAAGCCTACGTTAAAATGTTGTAAAGGATATCATAGTATTTATATGAGTAGTTGTAAAAATATAGCAAAGATAAATATTAAAAAAGAAGAAATAAAATTGCTATAGAATTGGAAAAAAAAATCGTGGGAGAAAGATAAAAGAAAGCGGAAGAAAAGTTTCGATAAATTTATTACATAATTGTAAATCATGTGAAAGTCACGTGATAAATGGATACTAAAAATACATCAGATAAGAACTATAAAAATGTAATATTATGATAGATATTATAAATACATAAATACATCTGCCGCTTCTTGTAATTGTAATTAAAAATGAGTTACTTACTTATATTAGCAAATAAAACCAAAAAACAAGAATAAAACAGATTTAGGGTTTAAAGGAGATAATAAATTAATGACTAGAACTTTTAATTTCATGAAACATATTTAAGATTCGCGCAGCAAGATTTCTCAAAGGTGTGAATTATTTAACTTTTTTTATTGATCATAAAATCAGCGACAAAATAGCGTATTTTGCATTTATATTCTTTATTTTATCATGAACATTGCGCAATAACGCATTCTTGGAATACATCAGGTTAAAAGATATGCATAATTATAATTATAGGATGGTAAATATTTAAAAATATACAGTACATTATTACGAGATCAGGTAAAAACCAAAAAAACTTTACTTTACCTAATAATAAGAAATAATCATAAAAAATCTCTTTTTTCACGTTAGGAAGCTCTGATTGAACGTCAGATGCAGGGACAACGGGTTTTTTTTCGAGCCTTTATGTCGATCGGTGAACAACCCATATAGAACATAGTTAACGTTATTACGTTTAAACTTCTGTCCAGCCTGGCATTCCATAGTTTTTTATTTTATTTCCAAAGGACATTCATAATTTCCTAATCAAATTCGCGGAGACTTTAGTGATCCCGACCCGCGGCCGAGTCAGTGAAGTCACATAAATAACATGCCGATTCTATTTTTAAAGATTATTGTGTGCAACTAGGATGAGGAAAATCTTACCACACCACCTCAAGTAGTACAGGTGATGTTTATGTCACATGGTCACATGATTGTGAGAAGCGCGTTGTTTATATTTATCTCAGCGACTTAGAAATTTTTTAGTGCCTGATCTTTATTTGTCACCTGCATTAAATGTCACCCTTTTATGCAGTGTAACCAAGACTATTAATATTTGTAACACGCGAGGTGG
Organism: Rhizophagus sp. LPA8_4_AMF; assembly: GCA_021464525.1. NCBI lineage: Eukaryota > Fungi > Glomeromycota > Glomeromycetes > Glomerales > Glomeraceae > Rhizophagus > Rhizophagus sp. LPA8_4_AMF. The sequence goes on from JADRCO010002927.1 coordinate 2,394, forward strand.
TGTGGTAAGATTACCCCTAGGATGAATTTACCCTAGACTCCGGGCCTATGTATAAATGATTTTTTTTTTAAGTATCTGTCACGTGATAGTTCATTTGAAGTCTGGGGTTTATTTTAATATTTGTGACATCAGACGTTTTACACATTAGATCACATGGTAGTCATTAATTGTTATATAAATGCTTTTTGTTTACTTTTTCTGATCTCCTTTTTTTTTCTTACAAATTTGCAAAAAATTCGATTATGACAACTACAGCTTCAAAGATTGTTAACGATTGTATTTTGGAAATTTTACTTTATCTCACTAATGATCAATATACATTATACAACTGTATCCAAGTAAATCGGGATTGGTGTCAATTAGCTATTCCATTACTTTGGATGAATCCCTTTAAATTTGAAAATTTTAAAATAATTCAAACTCTAATACAAAATTTTGATGTTCAATGGCAGGATCAATTATTACGAAGGAGAGTTTTTAATTCATCATCTTTATCATCAACATTATTTTCTACGTTATATAATTATTCGTCCTTTATACAACATTTTGATTTTTCGACCTTCAAAATCTCGGTTAGAAACTGGCTCTTTAAATTTTTGAATAGGGACCCAAAATATGATGAAATGATTTTTATATATCAATTAGTTGGAAGTTATTTATTCAAAAATACTCGAGGTTTCGTATCTTTAAATATTGATTATGATTATAAGAAAATAAATGAAGATTTTGATTATTTCGGTGATCCTGGAGAAATTTTTGATGATGAGATTACTTCTAATTTTTTAGAACTTTATGATATTTCAAAGTTTGGATATTTTGAAAATGCTATGAAAAATATTGAAACATTTAAATACTCTTATCAAGGATTAGAACCGACTTATCATCAGAAAGATTTTATTAAAGCTATTTCAGGAATTTTCAAAAAATTAATTTTATATTGTAATAAAATTCAAAATTTAATTATACATTCAGCTATTGATAAAGAATTTTTTGAACATATTAATTTTATTCGTAAGGTAACCTCTGGAATAATTTTAAATCAACAAAATCTTCAATCTGTTAGTTTCTTTGAAGAATGGCGAGATGATAATGGATCTGATACTTTTTTTTCTTCATTAACTAATTATCAAAAAACAAGAAATTCTTTGAGATCATTAAAATTTCCATATTTTAGTGATATAGGAGGATTATTACCTTTTCTTGCCATTCATCATTCGTTGGAAACTTTGGAATTTACAAATTTTTTTTGTGATTATGATGTTATAGAATTTTGTACATCTAACAAGGATAACATTGCTCCAATTCATATCAAGAATTTGAAATTTTATCGAATTAAATTCGATTTGACGTACGATAAGAATAATTACATCAAAGCTGTTGAAGTTTTATTACATTTATCTAATGATAATTTAAAAACACTTACAGTCGAACGTGTTAATGATACAATAATTCAATCAATTTCGGATTATTGTAACAATTCATTAACTTATTTATCATTAAAAATACTTCCAAAGTATTTCTCTAAATTTGTTGATATTTTATCATCTTTAAACAATCTCAAATATTTAATTTTGGTGGAAGATCACGATTCAAGAAGTAGTCGAATAAAATATAATTATAATACTCGATCTTTCGCTAAATCATTTCCTTCATCTTTAAGACATTTAGGACTTGATATATCTATCAATCCAAAAATTTTGGAATTATTCCTTAATGAAGTGGAAGTACCTATAACCACATTAGATCTTTATACTGTGATGGATTTTGGATATTTGGAAGTAATTGTTAAATACCTCAAAGTTAATAATTCAAATTTGAAGAATCTTGGATTTACCTCCTTCGTTGATTCTTCTTTAAATAATAATCGTTCATTACATAATTACATGAAATTGATGTCAGATCTTTATAATTTTGAAATACGTATTTACATTGTTGAAAATCACTTACATAAAGAATCGCAACATACCGAAATTTGGTTGAATTATTAGTGGATTATTATTATTATTATTATTATTATTATTATTATAATATTTTATAATATTCTTAATTTTTAACATAGTCTAAATACCTTTTTTTATGATTAAGTACTGTACGTGACAATCATGACATGATTAGTATTGGTTTCAAATTTTTTTTTGTAATGTAATTGATAACGAATAATAAACTTCGTGCAGCTTTATGCTGTGATATATAAAAAGATCTTTTCCTTTGACCATTATAACTGTAATAATGTAAAATCGTAGGAGTATGCAAGACTATTAATTATTAATAGACAAAGAGAAGAAGAAATGATGCTACTGCATTTGCTTCATCTGTTTGCGAACATTTCAAGTCTAAAGATCTCAGAAAGTTCATTTCCTAGACTAACCATGTCCTAACCAGATTTAAGACCTTCAGTGCTTCAATTACTTTCTGAGACCGGGTTAATTTAGGATATAGTAGAGTTTGGGCTACAATAGCATTTCTTTAATTTAATTTGAAAATCATCATTATTTATACATAAGAAATTGCTTATTACAAGAGACTTTTTAAGAAATGCACTTTGTTCCTTCCTAAATTACGTATAGCATCAGTCCTGTTGCAGAGCTACAGCAAAAGTTGGTACACGCAAGTTTAATAAAAGCACGTGTTGCGATAATATTAAGACTATCATCATTATGTGTCAAATATCAATGTATGAATGAAAGTAATTCATCGTTTTGAAAATCAAAGAGACACTAGTTATGAATTATGATCGATATTAACATCCATAACATTCCATCAGTTTATATATTTAAACAATTGATCGTGCTCTTTTTTGTTGTGATGTACTGATCATACGCAGAATTCTTATGATATACTTTACAGGAATCAGTAGTACAAATAAGATTTTTCATTTAAAAGTCTTAGCTTGATGCGAAATTATCATTCCTCTAAAGGATCTTTTAGTTATAAACTTTACTACGCAAATTAAATTCCAGAAATCTTAGGAAGGTTAAGAGGGCTTACGAAGGGAGCAAAACGATATCAGAGTAGAAATTCTATTATCTGTTTTTTTTGCCATTTAACTAGAACTTAAAAGCAATAAATAACCATTCCATTGTTTTAAAAGTTACATAATTAGAATCGGTATTTTATCTATTTTAAAAGTGCTTTTATATGAGTTCAATGAACAAAAAAATAATAACGACATTGATTTAACAGACTATCGAAAAACGGAATAAAAATTTTACGAGATATGAGGAAGTGGTATTTTATTATTAACTATTATTGTTTTTATTGTGGTTATTACTTCAATTTTCTTGGCTTTTTTCCATCAATTGCATTTGGATATCGAACTAATTCTGAAGTTTCGTCTTAGGGAAATTTTATACACCTATTAGAATTGAAAATTTAAAATTTTGGAAAAGTTTGGATTCTGTTTTAGGGAAAATTTCATATATCTATGGAAACTTGAATTTTGGAGATTTTCAAATTTTCAAATTTTTTTTTTGGTCTTAAGAATGGATGAAACCACGTTTTTATATATTTTTTTTATACTAGTTTACAACTATATAGTTTATTAAAATTACAGTTTCAACTAATGTTAGCTCAAACTTACTTACCCCCATATACATGTACTATAACACCAAAAAGTACCCACAATTTTTAAATTAGACGGTATAGACGAATAAAATTTATTGTTTTCAAGAGAATTCATTTTTTTAATTGTAACTGGTTAATTCATTATTTCAATTATAGTATATGCTATCCGCAAGTAAAAATATTATTTATTATTTGTTGTAAAAGAATAAGTCACTACTATTATACAAATAAAAAATTTTTTGTTATCTCCTCCTTTTATATTGATAAATTTCTTTATTCAATTGTATAATTTCTTTCTCCAAATATCGCTTTTCGCCTATCAATATAAACTTTTCATATTCACGTAAATTGATTTTTCTATTTGCGGCGTTTAGATCTTCTTCTAGCTTCTCTACTTCTTTCCTTGCCTCTTCAAGTTCTTTTTCAACCGATTTAGTAGCAGTGTCTTGAGGAAATTAAAGGAAAATATATTAATTGAAAGAATATACTTAATTAAACAAAGACAAATGATTTGTTTAAAATTACCTTTGCTTATATCCAAAAACATTGAAGAAATTGTGGGTACGACATCCCGATTATTGTGCCCGTTTGGATCACGTGTGTATATGTCAAACGTTGTGGTCCCAGGCGTTGCAGTAATCTCGTTAAAATTTCGAGCAGCAATCTGAGTGATCATACCCTCCGATAATTGGATCGGGCGTGGATTAGCTTCATTGCTGTTGTTGTTGCTGCTGATTCTGCTGTTGTTTTTTCTTTTCTTTATGCTTCTTCTGATGCTGATGATGCTGCTGTTGGCATTGTCGTTGCTGCTGCTGCTGCTGTTGTTGCTGTTGTTGCTGATATTGTTGTTATTGTTTCTTTTCTCTATTAAGCTGATGATGCTGCTGCTGGCATTGTTATTGCTGCTGCTGCTGTTGTCGTTATCGTTTTCGTTGTTGTTGCTGTTGCTGTTGTTGTTGTTGTTGTTGTTGTTGTTGTTGCTGTTGCTGCTGTTGTTGTTGTGGTTGTTTTCGTTGTTGCTGTTGTTGTTGTCGTTGTTGTTGCTGTTATTGTTGCTGCTGCTGCTGTTGTTGTTTTCGTTGTTGCTGTTGTTGTTGTCGTTGTTGTTGTTATTGTTGCTGCTGCTGCTGTTGTTGTTGTTAATATTATTTTGAGGTATACATGACGGATTCCTGATATTGAAAATTTTACGATTTCCATTCGGATGTCTACTACAACCCCAAAAATATTTTCCTTTATTCATAGGGCCTGCTTCTCTTATTGTAGTTGCATCAATTTCACAATGGTATCGTCTCCATGGCTTTGGATGATTTGTAGTTTTGGAATACATAATCAAATTAATTAAATGAATTATATAATTAATAAGTGTAATTTTAAGAAAGAAATTTTTGGTTAAATAATTAACTATATTATATATATATATATATATTTTTATTATTATTTTTGACAAAAAAATCTTGATTGAAAAGTTTTTTTTTAGCATATATATCATAGAAAAAAGTGTCAAATGACTGAACACAAGAGATAACGACGGTCAATTATTTTTCTTGGGCGTTTATTTGCTGTAATGTTTTTTTTACTTTAAAAAAAAGAATATTTATTTGTATTTTAAATGAATAAGAAATGGGTAGATTATTAACTGTAAAAATAATGATGCACTTTAATATTTACTATATTAGAAAAAAAAGACAATATGCAATAAGGCTTTAAAACAACTCTAAATGATAAAACAGTGTTTTTAATTTAATCAATCCAACGATTAGACCGATTGGACAAAGCAAACCTCTACGATGTCAGTCCTAGTCGGTAACCTGTCAGGAAGCCACATCTAAGCCACCATCTTTTACACACCGCACCGACGGCACCGTATGTTTTTTTTTATCTTATTTACAACTTTTTAATTTTTATTTACATAAAACTTTGTTTTCTAAAACAATTTTTTTTGCTAAATATGAAATAAAAGTATTGTATTGTGTTATTACGCAAAATAAAAAGAAAATGTTAAAAAATAATGAAAATGCGCAATGCGCATGAGATAAATATTGCAGTGATACAAATAGAACCAATTTCGCGTCATAGATGTGGCTTCCTGATGGGCTTGTATATTTGTTAACAATTGATTTTACCTACCTTTGAATTCCGACGGCAAAAAGATTGTGCCTCATTTATTCCTGACATGGCAAAAAATTATCCGTTTGGCTGCGCACACCGCCACGAAACCGGACAATTTGTTTTACGCCACCTGAATAAATATTGACTGAAAATCTCCCAGCCTAACACTTGGAGCTGAAACAATCTTTTTGAAAAAAATTATTCATGCATGTATGACCTACAATAACGACATCATGCATGGTTAGTACAATTTATTTGGGAGAAGTTTCTCCCACTCTGATTTCATTTACTTACATGTCTACTGATAATTTACTAAATTCAAAATCCAGCATGAGTTTTATCGTTCAAAGAATATATTATTGTACAAGACTGGATAACTATGCGGCATGACATGCTTCGGAAATAAACGTGACAATACTATTATATATGAACTTCATAATTTCATTTTTTTAAAAAAAAACTCTCTTACGTTCAACGTTTTTACCAATATTTTTAATTGAAGTATTTATTGATATTAAGAATAATATGAATGAGCAGCTTGAACTTGAGCAGCTACAGCAACAACAAAAAAAAATTGACTATAATATGACTTCAATATTACACCAATTTGCTACTAATATAAATTTCTTGCTTATCACTGTATAATTTAATTGTAATTATGTTAGATATATTTGACTGAATAATTGCATTTAGAAAATAAATGATTTTTTAACGTGTTAACTTTAGATTAAAGTAATTCTATATAACTTTTATTATATCGGGAAGAGTCCAAAAATCATAACTTTCTAATTAAAAAAAATTATTTGACTCAAAGATCATTTTTTAGCGATTTTGATCTTTTCCATAATAAATTATGAATGCATATTTTATATATTCGAATTATTCATTGAAGAACAATAGTTTAGAATAAATAGTCATTAATAAGGGATTAACAATTATACATTTGTTACGCAATTGCTTATTTAAGGTTGTAAATGAAGAGCCGGCGGAGTATCATCATATACGTTTTTCCTTCGCAATAAATAGCATCAACCGGAAAAAAAACTGCATAATTAATTCAAATTTATTTCCCACCCATATCTACAGAATTTTTTGTCTATCTATATCACTTCCACTCGCACAAAAGATTATTTTCCGCAACAGAACTTCCACAAGATTAAATAATTTCAAATCTACAGTTTAAATTCTGAAGATACTATTAATATAGTATTATGAATGAATAAGAATTAAATGAATTAAATGCAAAGTTAAATCCGGAATTACAACAGTTACTTAATAAGTATGGAAGATGTGAAGAATGTAATCAAATAATGACCGATTTTAATTGGGGTTACGCATGTAATGTAGAACGTTTTCGAAAAAATTTTAATAATTGGACTAGTGGTAATAAAGATATTGATAAATTTATTCAAGAAACTCAAACTATCTGCAAAGCACATTTTAACATATTAGAATGGATATCCTATAAAAGTTTTAGCGATATTAAATATATTGCAAAAGGAGAATTTGCCAAAGTATACAAAGCAAAATGGAAGGATGGATATATATTCATGTGGGATAATAAACTTCAAAATTGGGTAGACTTCAACCCCATATGTTTGTAGCATTAAAAAGTTTAAGTAACTCAAAAAATGTTACATCAAAATTAATTAATGAGGTATAAATAAATTAATTCTTTACTGTACATTAAAATATAGTTAACATAACTGAATGTTTATTAATGAATTTTATTATTTAGATTATATTTCATTATAACACAATAAATAAGTATTCTATGTCTTATGTTAACAAATTTTATTGAATAACCCAAAAACCAGAAACAAAAAATTATATGATGGTTTTGGAATATGCAGAGCGTGGGAGTTTACGCAATTATTTAGATCAAAATTAATTGGAAAAATATGATTCAAATTTTACTTGATATTGCATGTGAGCTCGATTAAAAATAAAACATATGATATTGTACCTTACGAGATTTTAAGAGGATTATGTATGAAGTAATTCAAGGATTACCTCCATATCATGATATAAGCCATGACGAACTATTAGCAATAAAAATTTGTCAAAGACAGTCCAAATTTTAAAATTAAAATTTCTCAAATAATTTTGCATTTAATTAAATAGACCAAATGCAAAGGAAATTAAAGAAATTTTAGTAAAATGGAAGATAGAGATCAACTCTAGAAGATATGGTCAAACTGAATTAGCTGAACAAATTAAAGAGGCAGAAGAAATGAATAATAAATTATGAGTTAAACTTTCAATTAACTACCCTTCTCATATAAACATTCAGAAATATTTATGCAAGTAGATTGATTACCTAATCTTAATTATTACAAACAATACGAAGCATGGAATACTCAGCAGTTACTACTTTGATTAAATATTTTTGTCATGTTGGAATAATTGTAAAAGACTAACGAAATTCATATCGTTTATGATAGAATCTCTTCGAATTTATAATTCTCAATTCAAAATTTAAATAAAATTACGATTGTTTCTTTCATTCGGTCCTATAAGACTAATACGTACATGCTGTACCAATATTCGTCCTCAATAGTGTGCTTGTAATATTACTTTAAGATTCTAATTTAGATACAAAGTTATAATTTATGTTCTAATAACATATTAACTATACGGGATACTATGCTAATGAGATAACAATCATGCGGGTTAATTTTTTCCCTTTTATGATTTCAGAAAGTATTCCGGGAAATAAAGGTGAAAGAAACTTTAAGAAAGTTTTATTTAGATTTTATTTATTGGTTTTTTCTTTTTATTAATATTAACTTTTTTATACTGAGAAAAAAGGATCAATTAATTATTATTATAATACGTATTAATGCTATAAATAATTTAAAAAACTCATCTGAATCCAATCATGGTACTAATTGAATTCAAACATTTAACAAGAAACTGATGTGGTCATACCATGATTGTGAAGTGCTTAATAATGATCTACAGTCAAAACTCGTTATAGTGAACAATCGGTTCCAGCACATTTTTGTTCACAATAACGAGATTTTACTAATATTCACTATATCGAGCGAATCTGTTATATAAAATTGAATTGGGGAAAATAAAAAGTTCACTATAATGAAAGTTTACATAGTGTTCACTATAACGAACTTCACCTTGACTGTATGTAGCACTTGGCGCCATCATACCATTATTAGTTAGAGGCAATATCTCAGTATATATAAAACTAAATATTCTTTTAAAAATTTCGTTTACTTCCTTTGCATACAATGACTTTTCTCAATATAATATTTTATGAAATATAAATTAATGTTAAATAGTATTAAAATATAAATGACAAAATAATATTTCTTTCTAATTTTTTCAAAAGAAAAAAGAGTGGGTGCTACTGATTTGCAAATATTATCTCAATTTGCTAATTTAATGTTGTTTAAATTCCTTTATCATTATATTTTGGATTTATTTAACCAGATAATTGCAATTTATAAAGTAAAAATGAATATATGATTTTTTTTTAACGTGTTTAACATTAATAGATAATTCTATGCGGTAAAGTTTATTATACATGGGAAGAAGAGACCAAAATCATAACTTTCTGATATGGTAATGATTTTTTTTTTTTGGCTTATCATGAAAAAAAATCATCATTTTTGGCCATTTTGATCTCTTTTCCTTTTCTGTAGTAAA
>JADRCO010002928.1:0-11726 GCA_021464525.1 Rhizophagus sp. LPA8_4_AMF
TACCGTACAAATTCAGACAAATTCTGTACAATTCTCTCAATAAATATATATAAAAAGTTATTATATAGTATACACCACTACAAATTTTGTACAAATTCCGTACAATGTTGTATAAAACTGTACAAATAATGTACAATTACTTTTTATAGGGACGTGTATATTGTACAATAATGTCATGCTCCCATCGATCTTGCCTAATTTGACAGGTTGATTTTGATAGACATATATTTACTCTTTATTATCACACTTTTACCAGACGGACATCTGAACATTGCATTTATTTTGCATAATATTATATAGTTCTTTGTTACACTTCGAACTAATAAATGTTCTTTGAAACACTTATATAATTGCTCTAAAATAATTGGATAATTTCATCTCATATGATGGCTTATTTTTCATTCAAGCGTCGATCTTAATGAAAAAAGAATAAGATCTATACGCCATCCCCTAGTATCACCGCAGAAGTGTATACAAAAATTCTGCAAATCACGTGATCCATTTAAATCATCACATCCATCACACCTTACTGGATTTCGCTGTTTATATTTATCTGAGAGACTTGTTTCTTCTTTTTGGAATCCACAGCAGACTAGCTAGTGGAAAAGTTTTATTTTAATATTTGCAATTCCATTGATGTGAAATATTTTAAAAGATTGTGATCAGCAAATTTTAGTTAACTTTGTTAAAGCTTCTTGCTTGTCTCATGCATTATCAATAATACTGCATTATTCATTCCTGATTGTTATCAGTCACTCTTTTAATTGAGCACAATTTATAAACCAAATATAATATCACTAAATATCTATCTTTACCTTTATCTAGCAGAATTCTGCTGTGATTATGGACCATTGTATTTATTATGATGTTATTTTTTTATATAAATGAACAGAATATTAGATAAGTAATTTTATTAATTGTTGTAATGAAATGATTAACTATTTTAAACTTATTTTTACAATTTATAGGTTCTTTATATAATATTAAATGTAGTATTGAACCAGAATTATTATGTATTGTAATGCAAAACTAGCAGTTAGATAATTTGATTTCCAACCCAATTAGATAATTAAAAGAGGATTTATCTTGACTGAATACTAGAAGTTTGGCAGCCTATTATGAATTTGAATTTGATGAATTATGCTGATTTTTGGATATCTGTAATCTCAATATTGATAATACTATAACTGGGTAGTGAGTTATTTTTCAGAGTAATGTTTATTCCAAAATATTTTTAAGTTAAATTACCCGATTATATTTACAAATTACTCATAAATTACTGTAATAATGCATATAAAGTTTTGAACTAATATTTGTAATAATTGGTGATTTAATTACATTCAAAGGATTTAATTAGCTGATTGTTGTTTTAGTCTGATGTAAATTAATTTGAACATAGTCAGATCAATTGAGAAACATTTCAGAATGAACACCAATAAATAAATAATTAATAAACATAAAATTAAGTCCTTTCTTAAGGTAACAATAAGAGTGTATTAAGTTACCTGATGCATAATAATTATTAATGATGGATTGAGACCTTACCAACTGGTGGTAATAACTGAATTAAGTTTAATGGGCAGTTGGTTTCAATAACAAATATATTATTTATATTAATAAGAAAATCTCTCACAATCACTTTTCAATTATAATTCTGGCCACATATCATAATCTATCTACTATATTCCACAATCCACTATATACTAAAAAAATTTGGGATACTTAGATTACCTGTATAAATAATTTTGAATTGTGAAACGTGTGATCCCATATTTTTTATAATTAAAAAAAAGATCAGCGAATTTGTTATTCTTTTTTGGTTAAACTGAAGATCCTGTACCAATAAGTAATAGTTAATATGCTTAATAGGTTAATTATTATTTGATTCTAATTGCTTTCTGCCTAGCGTTTTTTCAATATCAGATATTGTTTCCTACCCAATTATTTAATTGCTCAGGATTTTTTTTCTTTTTTTTTATTAGGTAATTTTTTTATTACCCTTTTTTATTTTTTTAATGATAAATATTGTTTCCTAACCCAATATTTTTTAATTATTTTATTCTGAGATTTTTCAGATTTTTTTTACAATAGACCGCTACCTGCTATATTAAATTTTTGAGTAATTCTTTTTTTTTAAAACAATAGGCTGCTATGCAAGCAAGATCTTTTTTAAAAAAACTAGAAATATGCCAGGGACTTCGTCCCTATGATTATACTAATGTGCATTATTTTATTATGAATTAAGATTTATGCAGCATTTTAAGAGTATTACTAATGCAGTTTTGAATTGCGTGACATGACGGCATGTGATTCGTCTGCCCTGATCTACTCCTACTAATTCCTTTTTGGTTCCCGGTAATACTAATATTAGATATTTAAGTTAATAAATTCTTTTTAGTAAAATTTTATAATAATACATTATGCTTAATAAACAATGGATGGTTATAATAAATTTTCTGGAAATTTTGTTTTAATAACAATAGTTTTTTTTTGATAGATAATTTCACTAGAATATTTTTTATTTTTAATAGAGAATTATGGTAGAGAATTTTTTTTTAATAGGGGGTTTTTTGATAGATCATTTCGGTAGTAAATTTTTTTACAGGGGAGATTTTTTTTGACAGGGAATTTCGTTAAAGATTTTTTTTTATAAATATGAGGGAAGTTTTTTTTTGACATAGAAATTCTTTTGAGATCTTTTTTAATAGGTAAGAAACCTTTTTTGAATTCTTTTTAATAGGGAAAATGTGTTTTTTGATAGAAATTTTTCGTTAGAAATTTTCCTTAAATAGGGGATATATTTTTTGATTGGAAATTTCATTAGAGAATGTTTCTTTAATAGTGAGTTTTTTTTGATAATTTTATTGGTTGAAAAGTTTTTTACAGGGGAGTCTTTTTTTGATGGAGAATTTCATTTAGAAGTCTATTAATAAAAATTTTATTGAAATAATTTTATAATAAAGGTATTGAGTATTTTGGCTTGGAATTTTTTATTAAAAAAAGAATTTCATTAGAGATCTTTTTATAATTCATTCTAATATTATACTGTAATTGTAGTTAATATTATTCTAATATAGTCTAAATATTTTAGATTAATGTATATTTATTATTATTTTTATTAACTAATTATTAAGTATTATAAAAACTATATCACAAATTCACAACTATTAGTATTATATAATGCCCAATTTTTCTAAATATAAATCAGAATTTCTTACAATGTACGTATTTAATTATATTGATTTGAACTAGAACCCGGTGCAAAGCAACGGGTTACTGCTAGTTTTTAGCTAAAATTATAAAATTACTTCATAAGTCAGAATTCCCTTATTAGGAAAATTTTGTAATTCTGACTAGTACTATATTTAGTCAAAATGTCAATGTCTATAATTTTGGCCAGAATTTAATTTTAGTTAGATCTAAAAATTTTTATATAATCAGTCCTCTATACAATCACCAATTTTAAAAGAACTGAATAGATGATTATATAGAAGTCTAACTGTATTTTAAAAAATTTAATCTAAAAAATATATAATTAATATTTACTAATATTTTTTTACTACTTTTTTGTAAATGTTAGCTTTAGAGAACTTTTAAAATAAAAAGAATCGTAAAAATTCCTATATAGTAAATATTGAAAAAAAAGTTAATTTTTTATAAAAATAATGATTTATATAATATTTTCATATATAATAAAGAAATTTATTATTTTCTGCAGGTGCGATTTATCGCTACCCCCTTTATTTTGATTATATCACGTGATTGACAATTAACTTCACGTCATCTAAATTGTTTTGTATCACATCAGTTATAGCGATTATCTGTTATCTTTTTTTTCATTCTCTTTTTATTTAACATTTAAAGAATTTCATATACAACATATATGTTACTTTACCACTAACACAACTAATACGTCTTTTTAACACATTCTAAAAAAAAAACACGCGAACTAACACATATTTTAACACATTCCGAAAAAACACACAAACACGAACTAACTCGTATTTTTGATACATCCTGAAAAAAATATTGTGAGACTTTGTAACATATACACTATGGATAATAAAGAAGAGCATGGTTTATCTATTGACAATTCTATAGAAATACGCGAAGATATACAAGAAACAGCTTCTTTATTTTCTGGAAAACAATTTCCTTCATGGGAGGCATGTGAAACTTTTATTAATGAATGGGCTAAAGGACAAGGTTTTCGTATAGTTAAGGATCATGTTGTTCGAGAAAATGGGATATTACGTCGACGTACTTTTGTCTGCAATCATAGCAGAACATATAATTCTACATCAAATAAGGATACTAGTACAAAAAAAATTCAATGCCCTTTTCTAATTAATACATCTTGTTCAAAGACTAATAATCCCGAATCTCTTGTAACTGTAAACAAATTCTTGAATGAGCATAATCATACTTTAAATCACAATATGATTGAATTTGAAGATACAAAAAAATTCACCTACCCAATGATGGAAGATATAAGATTCATGACTATGGACTGTAAATTTGGAGCAACAATACAAAGGAAATTTCTTGAAGGAAAATATCTCTTACAGCCGATTCATTCAAAAGATCTTTATGCTGCAATACAAAAATTTCATCCTACTAACAAATCTTTATCAAATGATGCAGCAAAGATTTCTAATTGGCTTGATCAACAAAAGGAAATAGATTCACGTTGGATTATTGCACGAGGATGGGATGATGACAATGCTCTTACACATCTATTTTGGATGACGTCTAGCCAAATAGAAAATTGGATTCAATATTCTGATTGCGTTATTAATGATGTCACTCATAAAACTAATAGATATGGAATGGCATTATCATTATTTGTTGGATTTGATAATAATCGCCATAATGTCTTACTTGCGCAAGCCCTTCTAGCAGATGAAAGTTTAGAATCTCATGCATGGATGTTTAGCCAAATAACAGAATTAACCGGTGTTTATCCTGCTGTGATAATCACAGATGCTGATCCTGCTGTTGATGCAGCTATACGGCAAGTTTTTCTATCAACATATCCAATTCATTGTGCTTATCATATAACACAAAATCTACATAAAAATCTTAGAAAAACATTAGGTGAAGATTATCAAAATTTCTTGAAAATTTTTATAAATGTCGTAATAGCATTGCTGAAGATGATTTCCAACAACAGTTTGACAAGATTATACAAGATTATCCTAATTCACAAATATATATGGAATTTCTTTATAAATCAAAAACGTATTGGGCACATTGTTTCACTAGCTTCAAGTTTACAGGAGGTATGATAGCTAGCTCACGTGTGGAATCTGTGAATGCATGTTTGAAACGTTTGTTGTATAATTCAAATGTTTCATTGTGTGATCTTGCAAAGGAAATTCATAGACTACTTGATATTCAAGATAAGGAAAATGAATATAGGTTCTGGCAATTAGCAATCCCAAGTATCAAAAATCAGATTAAAACGAACTTTCTGTTTACAAAAATAGACAAATGTCTTCAAAAATTTCTCACCCCTACAATGTTGAAAATGCATCATGATGAAATTGACCAATCATTGTATTATACGGCAAGTCTAATTAAAAATGCTGATGAAGTAAGTGAATTGCTGAATTGTTTGTTCAATTAATCCATGTTTCTATCACCAATTCATCTCATTGTATATTACATTCTAACCTTAATTCCATCATTTTCATTACAAATTGTTAAATTTCATATTCCTATCTCAATTTCTATCTCAATCTATTACATTTTTGTATTCTAATCTCAATCCCATTACAATTCATAATATTTTCGCATTTTCCATTTCAATCCATTACAATATCACAATTCATAACATTTTCGCATTTTCCCATCACGATTTATAATATTTTCGCATTTTCCATCTCAATTTCATCACTAATTATATTTTCATCTTAATTTACCACAATTTTTACATTTTTGCATTTATTTAACACAATAGGAATGCACAACAAAGGCGGAATACCAAATGTTGATCTTCCACAAACCACATTGAAACAATTGATCAATTATGTTGGAGTTCATAATGTCAAAGAGATCTGGGCAATTGGCGTTGGAAATACGTTAAAAACAAAACATTTTGTCCTTTTGTTACAAAATTATAGTCATATTTGTTCATGCCTTTCAATTGTGCAAAGTGGTATTATTTGCAGGCATTTTTTTCAGGTAATGTTAACAACAAAAAATGCGTTATTCCATATCAGACTTATTCCAACACGATGGTATTATACAAAAACAAATGGTTCTGATGTGCTATTTTTAACAGCCGATAAGTTTATGCAGAAAGAACAGAATATTACATATCATCATAATTCTGTACCTTATTTGTGCAAAAAAACAAAGATTTTCATGAAGAAAGGTTAACAATCTATGAACAAAGAATTGTTTATGAAAAATTGCATGGGACATATAAGAAAGCTCTTTCAAAGGCATTGCAAACAAGTTCTAAATCACAACAACTTATCAATTTACTACAAGAATTCATTGAAAATGAAGATATTGAAGAGTATTCAGATTTGGAAGATGAATTTCAACAGGGTGATGATACTAACGATACTAGTGACAAGGAAAATAATGCCTTAGTACCATTATTGCAAAATCCAAAGCAACATCGCGGTAAAGGTCATCCACCTGGTACTAAAAGGTTCAAATCCGCACATGAAGTTCCTAGGATAAAAAACAACGCCGATGCAAAAAATGTGGAAATGTTGCGCATTATCAAAAAAATTGCAAGGTGGCGTATATTGTATTTTTTCAGTTTCACAAATATGCATGCATCTTAATTTATTTCATTCATGTTTTTTATTGTTTATTAGGTGTAAGGTATGACGAAATAATTAATATGTAATACAACGGGATAACGGGATTGATGGCAATAAGGCAATAAATTGATTAGATTAAATATTGCGTTGCATTGTAATTGAGTTAAAGTTAATAAAATTGATAAAAGGTGTAAATGAATAAAAATTACGAAACATGTGATAATTTGTCACGTGATTACGCGAAACTTGGGGACTAGCGATTTTCCGCCATTGCGGCAATTTATAAAATCCTATAATAAATTAATAATATAATATTTTTGAAATTTTTTTTTATTTTAAATAATATAAAAATTTCTTTATATATAAAGTTATAATATATATTGCTTAACAATATATCATTAAAAATTTGCTTAGTAAAATTAAAAACAATTTGTTTATAAATTTGATTTTATATGACCTTTATATAGTATATTATTTAGGATTCTGCAAAAATGTAATAAAAATCTAAATACTTCAAATTTTAAGATTATTTTTTACTATAATAATATATATTTGACAAAAATAAAAAAATATGTAAAAGTATTTTAATATAATGTTACTAAACTAATTTTTATGCGTATCTATCTTAATTTCAATTGTTTTTTTATCAAGACATTCTATTATATATGTATCATAATTGTTTGAGTATGATATATGTATAAATCCCTTCTTAAGTTTTCTAACTTTTTTTGATTCACTTCGAATATCAACAATCACTATTTCATTTGCAACATCTGCAATCCTTTTGTACCTATTATTAAATCTTCTTCTATGTTTTTCCATATCCAAACCTTCTCTTAAGAGTTCTATTGCCCAATCTAATCCATCTATATAAAAATCTATATATCCCTCAATTTCAAAAGGTGCACCCACATTACATGATAGAAAATAACTATTTCCTAATACTCGAGTTCCAATTCTATAAAATTCTTTTTGCCATGTTTGTTCTAAAATTTTATTATCAGTTCCATATCCAAGTGAATATTTTAAAATTTCATTGCTTTCACTACAAATTATTGTAAAAGTTTTTACAATAAATTCATATAATGAACCAGGAGTAGAATTAGCACGTATTTCTCTTCCATAATATTGTTGAAAAAATGATCGTTCAATAAGAGGTGCTGCAAAATGTAAACAATTTACATCATTAATAATATCAGAAACAAAAATTCCAGACTTGATTAAATATTTATTATCATCATCATCCATAAATATAATGCTTCTATTTAAGTAAACCTCTTGGCATCTTTGCTTTTGCGTTTCAGAAAGTTCACTGAGTTTAGGCGCAGCACGACAATTATCAATAGTTCCATTAAAACTATGTGAATTTAGATACTTAAAAATTATTTTCCAAGTCAATTTTTCTTTACGAATTCTACTTTTCATTGCATCTTTTGTATGTTGCAAAATATGACGAACTAAACCAACATGTCCAGCTGTTGCATCTTTAATATACCTAATAAACTGTGAGATATCATTAATTGATAAATCAAAATTCATATTGCAATAAATTTGAGTATATGTCTCTATCTCTTTATTAGAAAATTTAATTTCATTAAGATCCATACTGTTATATAATGGTATAGAGACAGGTGTTGATAGTCCTCCAGAATTACTACCATATCCATATGCAGCAAACATGATAATGTTAAGTTTAATTGGTCCTTGAAGACACAATTTAATAACATTCCAGAATTCAGCTGCAGTTCCTGTATTTTCCATACTTATATCAATTTCCTTATTATCTTTATAAATCATTTGAACTTCATCAATTATCAAAATAGATGTAATTTTTTTACATTGTTCTAACCATTTATTCCATTCTATACCAACAATTTTCTCCCATATGATACCAAAATTATCATATTCACATAATATTCCTACAGCTTGTCCCCATAATAATGAAAGTCTTATTACTCTGTATTGTTTGGATGAGTTAACCAAGTAATAATTTTCCAATAATTGGGCTAATGAAGTTTTGCCAGAATAAGGAGGAGCTCGAATAAGAATCACTTTTTTTTCTTCAAGACTTTTAGCCAAATCAGATACTAACTTAGGTCTTTGGCTGATGTCAGGATCAGTGAGTGAGATACCTTCAGCAGTATAAATATTCTTTTCATCTTTATATAATGATGTACCACCAAAACCACCTAAAGAGAGATTGGATTAAAATGTATAAACATTATAATTCAAATATACCAATTTATACATACCCAGTCGAGGCAAATAACCAAGGTTTTTAATAATACGACGTATATCAACATATTCTTGATCTAATACAAAGTAAGCAGAAATAAAGGTGATCAATACATTATATAGAAAGCAGAATAGTGAAATTAATTTTTGTTTAAAAGGTAAACTAATAAGAAACATTTACCAGTAATAGCAGTAGTAATGATAGGCACTTGTACAATAATATGAATATTCTCATCTACAAGTGATTGATCTATAAACCACTTCTTAAAAAAGAAGTTAGGTAATAATAATTTGGCACCAACAATATTATCTTTTTCAAATTCTTTAAGTCTGTCTTGTTCACTTTCAGCAATATTAACCCTCCAAAGCTTCATATCATCAGGATCATTGATTCCTAATGTATCTTTTTTCTTATTCCATATAAGAAACTTGAGGTCTGAAATCTTTAAAAGATTAATATCAATATAAACATCATTAATCTTATTATAATCAGCAACATTAATTACAAAAATATCTTCAAAAGAAGTCTTTCCTAAAAATAAACAGTTTAATGATTTCACCATTTTGTAAATGTTTCTGTAAAATGATAAAAAGAATTTTAGAGATATATTATTTAAAATGAAAAAAGGTTTGAAAAAGTTTAGGTATATATAAACCTTTTTGAATTCATCATGATTAATAATAAAATAGACACTTAATTAGTAACATAATATTTATTATGAGTATTTATTAAAAAAAAGAAAATTACTATTACACAATTTTTTGGTCATACAGTTAACTATATGTGACTAATTGTTAGAACGTTAGATTTATATATTAGATTAATATATAAATTAACATGTTACAGTATGTGTAAAATTAAAAAATTATGACTTATAAATACTCAACTAATTTTCTAAGTTTCAATTGGTTGATGATAATAGTTTTATGTATTATATTACTAATTTAATGTGATACCAAATGATTTGCAATTGTTTCTCTTTTCAGTTACTAAAACTAGTAAATTTTGAAATTTTAATAAAAATATAAGTTTCATAAGTATAATTTATATTTTATTATTATTAAACACTAGTCATAATATATAGAAACCTGATTTTATTAAGAAATTAATATCAACTGATATCAATCAATTTTTATAAAATCATTTTTTTAGCTAAATAAAAATATTTTACATAATAAATAAATATTGAAATTTTACATACAACCTTATATCACTTCAAAAATATATATTATTCAAATGGAAAATTATAATTAAAACTATTGAATAACCTTTATTAGTTTATTAGTAGTTTAATAAAAAGAAAAACTCTACAAACCTATCAGAATTGTCATATGCATTCACATAAATAAGTGTCAATTCTACTTTAATGTACTGTTATATGATAAATTTACAGTTAATTTTTGATAATAGGAATAAATAACAAAAAATAGCAAATTTAAATAATAATAATAATCAAAAATTTTGTTTTATTATAGCTTGTAACACTAAGATTTGTGAGACAATAAGATACAAAAAAAAGTATATTTGCTATTCAATAACTTGTATATTTAGTTCTACTTTATCCTATTTTCACATTTTACAAAAAAAAGATAATTGCGGATATCAGAATATAAAAAAAATATTCATATATTCTTTACTTTTTCCAGTAGATGTTACAGACAGCGATAGCAATTTTTTTTATCTTAAGTTTCTTCAAAAAGTTTATAAAACTTTTAATGAAATATGTATAATAAAAATAAAACTAGTAGTTTTAACTCAAATAGTTGCAAAAATGAAGTAGAATAGGGATTTAATAGTGAATATAATAATGAGTATAGATAATGAGTATGAAAATAAGGATAAAAGTGAGAATAAAAGTAAAAATAAATAGAATAATAAGAATAAACCATTGCAAGTCTACCACTTTCTTTTTTTTAATGCTTCTTTATAACCACTACTATTATTATATTCTTGAATTGTTGATTTTTGCCAATATTTTTTGAACCTAAAGTTGATTAAATTATATAAATTATTAATTAATAAATAATATTATATTTTTAAATCATCATTATACCTTCTTTAGTGAAAGGAATATTAATACCATGAAATCTACATAATTCACAATGCATTCTTTTTTTTTAGAATCATGGTCACACACAATCATATATTTCCAATCAAGTAATCTTATTTTTTTTGTATTGTAATTATATTGATCCTACATCATTATTTTATTATTATTGCAAATTTTTTTTAGGAAGTTTAAAGTTGCCAACAAGAAGGAGGTTTTAGTTACCAATTGTAGGAGAAAATAAATTCATTGTCCCTATACACAGTGCTACAAAAAAAAACTGGAATAGATATTACTTCATGCTTTGCTCAAACCCATGAAATCGTGGCTATGTAGTAGCCATGCTGCCGCTACTTAAAGTAGTAGGTGTACGGCTACTCTATGTTAATTCTAATGCAGTTGTATGTATTTAATATAGAAAATATATAGTAAATTATAGTCATCATATAGAAATTGTATTGCTAATATGAAGAAACTATATAAATGTTAGCAAGAAACTGTATACAGTAAATAATTTAAAGTAATGATATATATGATTTACATTAAACATGTAGTAAATTCATAATAAATTTACAGAACATTTGTATTAACTTTACAATAAATACATAGTAGCAAATTGCAGTAAATACATAATAATTATATAGTAAATTCACTGTAAATA
>JADRCO010002929.1:0-11722 GCA_021464525.1 Rhizophagus sp. LPA8_4_AMF
TTTTTTATATATATATATATATATATATATATATAATTAATAATGAATAAACTATCTCGAACCTCTAGAACTTTTGAATAAAATATATTTAAATATTCGAAACAAACAAAAGAAATTTATTTAAACCGGAATATTTCATAAGCACACCGTTGTATCTGTCACTTTTTTTTTAATTTGTCATTATACACATGTATAAAAAAAAAAAACTATTTAAATAACACCATTAATATATAAAGAGCTTACAAAAAAAAAAAAAAAAATTTTTTTTTTTAAAATTTCTTTAATTTTTTCTCTTTCCCTTTTAAAATTGATAAAATAAAAACCCTTTCGAATAATTATTTAGGTTTTTCCCTTTTTTTTAAAAAAAAAAACCCTTCCTTGGCAAAAAAGAAAATCCGGGAAAAGAACAAATTTATTTAAATTACGTGTGCATTTATATAAACCTCTATTTATTAAATTATAACAAATATTATTAGAAGAAAAAAAAAAAAAAGATTCACAACGCGTGAATCGATACACAAATTTTTTTGTCATCAGTATATTTATTTTCATTCATTATAAATATTTATTCATTCTAATCCTAATCCCTTTATCGTTTATATATTATTCATAGAAATCTTTGTGCATTATTTACTTGAATATCTTTTAGACTTATTTTATACCCACACATCAATCTATTTAATCTGTTTCCGAAATACTTATTTGTTGTGGTTCGGTTTCGTTTATATTTTATCAAAATTTTAATTATCCGAACTATCAACAAAAAAAATTTCCCAAAATTATTTTTCTCAAATTTTTTTTTTTTTTTTTATATTATATTACTTTAATCTCAAATCTTACAAACTTAATTAAAAAATCTTTATTATTTAACCTTAAAAAAAAATAAGATTTTATTCTTCTTTCTCGTTTCACAAAATTAACAAAATCACACCACTGAGAAAATTATTTAAATACTCTCTTTCGTTTTTTTTTAAAAAAAAAACTTGTCCCTTAAAAAAAATTATTATTATTTTTTTTTTTTTTTTAAAAAAAAAAAAAATTTTTTTTTTTTTTTTTTTTTTTTTTTTTTTGAGAGGTTAATTAAAATAATGCGAAATTCTGTATGTACGCCAGTTACTCCTGAAATGTTCGCGAAAATTATTAAAGTGTAAAATGTTAATGTTATGATTATGTTTTTTTACGTAATATAACACAAATTACGCACGTACGTTGAAAATATAATTATAGAATCTAGACATTTTAAATTCAATGTCAACCCTCGTACTACCGATAACAAAAAAAAACTCTACCCCAATTTAATTCAATTAAAAGTCATTTTTTTTTAATAATTAAATAAATTATTGAACCAAACTCAACAATGACGTTGTGTGTAAAAAAAAAAGAAAGACAAAGATTCCTAATCTCTCTATATTCACTACCAAATTAGTAATTATTTATCGGCTGTCTCACCATTAACTAGAAATTGATTGGTTAGGAAAATCTCCGCTAGACAACTTAAGAATTGTACAACAGTGCAATAAAAATTATGATTTATAGAGTACTTATTCGGTCAAAACCGTTTATTTTATTTCAAGACGATAAAGAATAATGAGTGATATTTAATAGTGATTTGTTCTAACAGTAGAAATATTTAGAAATATATATTTTCTTATAAGATGAGGAATAAAAGGAATGAATCTAAATATATTTATTAAGTCTTTGAAGTTATTATAAGGCATCCAAGGCATTTTTATTATTTTTTGCTGTTGGGCCTTTTTTAGAAAAGAGTCTAAATTCCTTCGAAAAATAGAAGGAATAAGAATAGAGTAATTATAATCTCTATGATCTAGTATATATCTCACAACACACTGACGATATTTATGCATTTACTAATAAACTATCGCGTATTCGTAGTTGAATTTATTTGGGTACAGGATGAACAAGGACGTAACGAAGTGTTATCCTGAATTGTTTATAGAGATCCGATAACTAAACGAATAGGCGGTTAAGTTTCGCGTAATTACGTAAATTACGTATTAAAAAATACAGATGTTTTGTATAGAGCGAAAAATCTTTTGTTTATTTCTATAATCTGTATCAATATCGGCAGAACTAAGTCTCCTTATATGTTTTACAACAGAGCCTTTTTCTTTTTGCAAAGCCTCTGTGTTTTCTTTAGTTTGAAATTTAATCATCTAAATCTATTGTTTATTATTGCTTTTATTTTTAATAAGATAGTAGGATAGTAAATTAATAAATGTTTAATAAGATAATAGAAAGATATGATTTGCATAGATATGATTTGCTGTATTATTATTATTTGAAAGATTTTTTTTTTTTTTTTAAAAAAAAAAGAAGAAAAAAATATAAAGAAAATAGAAAATATAAATTCAATCATATTTATATAAAACGCGATATAATCGTTACTACTTACTTATTAATGATATTCAATAGGTATATAAAATACGATACGTAATTTTCTTTTGCATTTTACATGCATTAAATAGGATTACGTATTTATTAGTCATATTACACATATTTATACAGTATCACGCAGTTACTCATTAAACTTTGAAAAATAAATTTTTGTCCAGATATGTCATTTATAATAACTTACTATTTGAAAACGTTATACGTTATGATTTCTAGAAATTTAGAATTTGAGTACACATATTTCAATATGATCGGAAGTACCGAAACTATGGTAAAGTTTGATCATCAAATAGTAATATAATAATTTCGGTATTTATAAGCCGATAATACATCATATTATAATAATTTGATTAGAAAAGAAAATTTTATCCTTCATTATCCCACATTTTTTTATTATTCGTATTATTTTTTAATGGTTTATTTTTTTTTAGTTCATTTAAAATGGAGTATGACAAAATTTCCTTAATAAGTTACCCGGAAATGTGTGACCTGATTAAAATTTATGAAAACCATAATGATTAAATCGAATGAAGGTTTAGGGGGTTAAAAAAATCAAGTTGCGCTTGCTATATGATTATCATTGTTAAATTTGAGGTATTTTCTTTTTTAAGGAATAAAATAAAACATTTTATGAGAAAATATCATTAAATTTTATTTGAATAATTGAAGGACGTATAATATGTAGATTATTTATACGAGCATATATTCTGATATGAATTTTCGCATTTATTTTCTATTTTTATCTTAATTAAATGTATCACGTGATGGATACGTCGGGGAACCATTCCCGACGATCAGAAGCCCGTTATAATACGATAATCGGGATAATCCGTACGTTAAAGATACTCGGATAAATACGGAAACTTAGTGCCTAGCATGAATTCTGCGTATATTCCGTATATTCCAGTATCAACAAATTTACTAGTATCATAATATGACTAATCCGACATTATGTGAATGTCACGTAACAAGTATTTAAATACTTTCTTAGGGCAATTGTATTTTCTTTTAGTCATTTTATATCTTTTTCGTTATTCTAAATTAAGGTTTAAAATATATTACAAATCGATTACGAAGTCGTTTCTCTCTATATGTATGTATGATAGGAATGGAAAGTAAGTTAACAAATCATTATCTTTTAAAATATAATTATATCAATTTATTTGACATTATTCTATCATAAAGTAGTACAATGTTACAATTTGTACCAATGCTTCTAGATTTTACCAACCTTTAAGATTTTTTGTAGCAATTTATACACTAAAAATTCTCATACAAACCAACTCATCAATTTCTAATTAATAATGGAATTTGTTTCTTCATACATGCTAAAATTATTTTTTATCCCATCGGTATTAGTATGTATACACCGATGGATTTTAAATTACTCCACCGGTATATAAAAAAGTATGAAATCCATCGGTTTATACATCATATACAATGAGATAAGCCTGTTATTCCATGGATATCAAATACTCCATATACACTCCCTTCGGGGTCAGTTATTCATACCCATGGAATAACAAGTATGTATTTCATAACTTTTTCCAAAACTTCATTAACCTCAGGTCGAACTCCAAAATCCAAATAATCATAAATTTCGAATTTAACTTCTTTATCCGGCTCATTTCGATTAAAACTATTTTTATGTTTATAATTAAACCTTGTTCTATTAATAAATCTATTAAAAAATTGATGTATACTGCAATTTTTACATCATCAAAAAATGGATTCGAAGAAATTATGTGTTTTTTCTTACATCTCTCTTGAATCTTTTGTATTGCTTCTTCGCCTATATATTCTGATATGCAAAGTTCTTGAATTTCTGATTTTTCATAAATAATTCTTTGCAATTGTTTCACATGTCATGATAAAAGTGTTGTGGGTTAAAAAAAATATATAGGTTCTTTAAATATTAAAAAAATATATATATACTTTAAACTATTTTATGAATTTTGTTAAATCATTTGCATCATTAATCCATTATATAAAAGTTTCCATTCCAATGCATGGGATGACCCAAGACTATTCACTTTATGCTATGAATGTAAAGAAAGATTATATCAAGCTGCATTTATCCATAAATTGATGAAGAATGGATTGAAAGAAAATACGCTACTAAAGCAAAATAGCTACAAGACAAGGAATTTACAATATTCGTAAAAATTGCATAATTTGAATAATTGAATATCTACAAAATTTTTCAATATGAATTTTTAATCATTTTTTGAAATATATAAAATGATCGGCGCTATGGACTTCTATATTAAGTAATGCCAGCCCTGTCTCTGATCCTAATGCCGGCCATTGCGGAATTTTTTCTGGTGTTACTGGTAACATTGACCGTTATTTTTTTTATATTATTGAGATTATAACCGGTATATTTAAAATGTGTAATATTTTATCACGCGATAAACTTTTCCTATAAACACTTGTAAAATATTATAAATTATATGTGATTTGATAGTAGAAATTTCCTCAATGTATCTCAATAAGGACTAGATTTATGTTCTTTACTTTTACCCTTCGAATATTTAGATGAACAAGATTTTGGTTTCGGATTCTCGTTTGCCTTCTTTGCGTCATTTTTTATATTTTTTGTCTTCTTTTTACTTCCATATTTCGAATTCCAATAATTTTTAACTTTATTTTCAGAATAAAGTCTTCCGAACAATTTAAGCAATTCACAAACTACATCTCTCCAGCGGATTTTATATTCTGACTTATCAGAATTTCGTGTGATAATTTTTCGAACTTCATCATCAATAATGACTTTTTCGTAATAACCCAATTCTTCTTTGCATACTAATTGAAATAAATACAAATTTACTGTATGTTAAAATAATTTTTTTCTATAAAAAATAAAAAGTATTATAAATAAAGATTTATTTACATTCCGGGTTAAGATAATTTCTCCAACTATAAAATAAAAAGCAGATATTATTATTTTCTTAAAAAAAAACAAATTACTTAATATATTATTCTTACCGTTCGGAGATTTTTCTGCTAGTAAACTTTTCATGCAATAATCCGCTAATAATTACGAAACGATTAGGGAATTTTCCATAAGTTTTCATATGTTTAATGATCATATTATCATCCTATGATAAAAACATTTCATTAATAGATTAGAAACAATTGTTTTTTCTTAAGATGATCTTTATTTATTAACATACTTCCTCACTAAAATAGACCGGTTTCGAACGCATGATTATTTTTAAAGTTTCAATAATTTACTTATCGACAACGAAATTTCTCTAATTTTTAACTGAATAATGAAAAGTAACCTTTAA
This sequence comes from Rhizophagus sp. LPA8_4_AMF, assembly GCA_021464525.1. Lineage (NCBI taxonomy): Eukaryota > Fungi > Glomeromycota > Glomeromycetes > Glomerales > Glomeraceae > Rhizophagus > Rhizophagus sp. LPA8_4_AMF. Next base: position 5,706 of record JADRCO010002929.1, read on the forward strand.
ATAGTTTTTTTAAAAAAAATCAATTATTAATGCTGATAAGGAAACGAGAAAAAGAATTTTTTTTTTTATTGCGTAATGAAGCAATTTTTGGCAATTCGACAATCAAAGCTATGTGTTACTGTTTTAGAAATAATTTCGGAATTCGGAACATAATTATGTCATGAGCTTTATCTTATACATTCATCTTTCGGCTTCTTTAATTATTACTTGTGTTTCTTTTTCAATATCCTAATAATTTGCAATTCTCTCCGTGAATAGTGACGATTCCAGATCCAGGATATTATTTATTCTATAAAAATTTTAACTGTGATATGATAGTCCATAATGGTTTATTCTGCGTATAATAAAACAAGTGGTTTGTAATTGAATTAGAAACTCATTATTCCGAAACGGTTATCTATATTTCGCATATTTTGACTATTCCTAAATTCAAAGATAATGTTTTGTCACTTTGTGTGGTTAACTTATTTGATTAATTTGTGATACAAAGTACTAACGCCAACAACCGGAGTTTTATCAACATTGTTCGGTAATCATTTAGTGAATAACATACAGCGAAACATTCTGAAATTTATTTTAGTTCTATTCAGAACAGTCTACAAGAAGCTATAAAGTAGTTCGTAAAAGTAGAGCAAAAAGAACTGATAATAAGTCGCCATAAAACGACATTCTTCGGTGGAAAAATAGGAAGGGGTAGGTCTGTATCTAAACTACCAGAATAGATATTACACCGAGAAAGATATATTATGTAAAATCGTTCATAGAGAATAAGAACCGTATTTTTCTTTCAGATCCTGAAAGAGCGGGTACAGACGGAATGATCAAATAAATTTTCAAAACAAGCGCTAATCAGAATTTTGATCACGTGGTTCACGATTCTGAAAGTCATCAGTGTCAATGATAAAGTTAATCAAGTTTACCGGATAATTTTAACTCGGTCATGTTAACGAATATTCTATTATTGAGTTTTTTTTTTTACAAATACTACTTAAGATATGAAGATTATTCTGGGGAGTTAAACTTGAGAAGACGAGGATTAATCCTGTACCTGCAAAAAAATTCTTTTATTAATTAGTAATTTCCTTTTTGTTAGAAAGGAGAAGATAAATGGGCATGATTATAGTTAAACTACAAAGCTATGCTATTGTTTATTTACAGATTAGTAATATTGGTACAATTTAATACATGCAGCTGATTCTTTGTTCTTTGTAGTAGTCCGAGCCAATAAAATTCAGCTATTTTATGATGCACTAATGCATAATTAACATTGTACCAACTTAAATATTATCAACATTTTTTTTAAAAAACAATTCAATCCAATAAAACATCTAAAGTTCTAAATAATATGATCTAGATTGGACGACAAAGATCAAATGAAATATTATCATTATAATATATTTGAATTATTTAAATTTTTTTTTTTTTTTAGGGTTTTATTCTATGCTTTTAATAATATTTAGTTCTATTAAAATTCGTAAATAATTAATTAACATTATATATAATATTAACAATTAAGTCCATAAAAAAGAGTAACCCCTTTTTAATCTGATATATTTAATAATAAAACCGTATATTTTTTTGTATGCATCCAATATTTGATTCAAATTTGATTGGTAAGTTAAATTTATATTAAAGAAGGATTTTTAACTAATTGATCTTGAAACCGCCAAATTAAATAGGTATAAATATGACTTCAAAAGAACGTTGAAAAACATAAATTCTATATATATATTTTTTTTCATAAAATTATTATTAAATTCCTATACCATTAACAATGTCGTTCATTCCTCAACAATCTCGTGAGATCATGAAACCGGAAAATCAACTTCCTGATACCATGGAACAAAAAAAGATGCAACATCAAATCTTTAACAATTCTCTCTGCGAATTGCGGCACATGAAAATTGGTGAATTACCATCTCCGTCTACTCTGACCAGAAATAAAGCGTTAGGAAGACCACGCAAACATGATCCGTATTATCGCAATATAGTAGTAGCAAGTTATATATCTGGAACAAACTTGTATCAACCGAATTACATTGCAAAAGATGGTAGAGAGTTGTGGAAAAAAGAATCAACCAAAGTTAACAATGTGTCAACCGTAGAGGAAAATAAGATGTTTACATTTTATAATACTTTTTCTGGAAAATATGAAATGCACAGTGGTACGCGAAAAAATGTACATTCTGTCACTAAATCATATCAACAACTTCCCCAATTTTTCCAGTCCTTCTATTCTTTACAACCTTTCCAACAACCCTCTTTGCATCAAACATCTTCCTCGCAATCTTTCCAACAACCCCCTTTGCATCAAACATCTTCCTCGCAACCTTTCCAACAACCCTCTTTGCATCAAACATCTTCCTCACAATCTTTCCAACAACCCTCTTTGCATCAAACATCTTCCTCGCAACCTTTCCAACAACAACCTTCCTTGCAACCTTACCAAGTCTATTACCAACCTTTGCTCTTCTCCAATACCGTCAATTCTGAATTACCACAACAATCTATTAATAATTAATTTGTCTTTTCTTATTCGTTTCTTTCTTTTAAGCCCTATTAACTATATTAACTAGATCATTCAATTACATTTCTATATATATATAAATTATCTTTAATGATCTTTTAAAAGAATATGTTATATCACATGATTATTAAATAAAGTTTTAATTTTCAAATAAATAATTGTTCGAGATATCTTTTTAAAAAATTTATAAAGCTATATTATTAAATATCCTATAACAGATAACAAATAAATTACGTTGAATCAATTAAAATTTGTGTGCATATTAAAATTCGTTACGATTCACGATATTTTATGGAATATAGCGGATTATATAAACAATAATTCGATATTACATCATTGAAGAGTGTCTGTAATAATCGTAAGACGCGATCTTAGATTTTCGGATGTTATAGTAGGAAAGTAATGTGTGAAATAATATAGTACTTGTCCAATACGAATTCTAGGTAGTGCTTCGATCCGGATGGGTTTTTAACAGATCAATCCGCGGTTTTCTACGGTTTGGTATCGGTTTATTTGAGTTGGAGCTATAAGTTTGGCCAGAATTAATAAAATTTGTGGAAGAACAATTTTTTTAAATCCGACCAAAATTATAGTTTGACAGAAATAATAGAAAAAATGTTGTGTCACTAATCAACGGATTAATCCGGATCGAAGCACTAATTACAGGAGCTACCACTGCTGCTGACCAATCTTCATCCCATACAGTATGTGGAGGTATTACACTAGCCCGGTGATAGCATGTACAGTACCTTATATTTTCCCCAGCATCACCATAAAAAAATCACTATCACGTGACTCATAGTAAATTATTCTTCACATCCATCACACCCCTCCGCATTTTCATTGTTTATACTTATCTGAGGGACTTGTTTTTTTCGAGTAAGTGAAAACTTATTCGTCACGCTCTTATTCGTCACTGTCAGCCACTGTCAGCCACTGATAACTTTTCACATGTTAGTGCATAACGCCGTAATGCGGGCCAAAAGTCACGTGATAGTGATTTTTTTATGGTGATGCTGGGGTAGTTAGTATCTTATAATACGATCACGTGATCATAAAATCGATAAGTCATACTTTGTTTAATACTAAAATCATCTGAACTTCTTATTTTTCACGTGACTTATTTTTTGTAACAAATTATTTTGGTTAGTGTTGTTTTATCGCCTTTTCAAGTTAGTGCGCCCTTAATAATCACTATAAAAAATGATTATTTTTAAAATTTGTGAATATCAGTGATTTCTTTAAATTATTTAGTAGCAAGGAGTTTAAAGATAAAGTAATCATTAAAATTTCTCTTGATTTACAATTTTTTAAGTAGGTTTGCTTATAAGTAATTTTTTGAAATTTATGTAACATAGATACTTTTTTATAAGCAAACCTACTTTAAAAATTGTAAATCAAGAGAAATTTTAATGATTACTTTAACTTTAAACTCCTTTTTATCAAATAATCTAAAGAAATCACTAATAATCACAAATTTTAAAAATAATTATTTTTTACAGTGATTATCAGAAGGGCGCATTAATTTGAAAAAAGCTATAAATAATTTGTTTTTATTGAAAGTATTCAAAAAATTTTATTATTTTTCGTAGTTGTGGTGTATTTCAAGGTGTCATGGTGGAAAAAGTGTCATATAATCTAATCATTAAAGGATATACAAATATCAGTATTGTAGTATTTGATTCGCCAACATGAGTTTTAAAAAAGTATCTGGGCAGATATGATAGTAGGTAGTTCTGTTAAACATTAAATCTTAAGTTACCAACTTTTTCATTTAGTTTTTATTCAATCTTGTATATAGAGTTTAGAACCGGTTTCGTTTTTTGGAACCGGTTTGTATTAAAATCGTGACCAAGCGTAATTTTATTAAGTTAATTCTGGCCGAAATTGATTGATCAGTTATGTTTAGCTGATCACAACTTAACATCGATTTTATAGGCTAGTCCCGGCTATATTTAAATTCGGGTCCAAACGATAAACCGGATATAAACCGTTTTTTACAAACCGGTTCTAAACTCTACTTGTATATTAACTAGATTAGTTATATTGTTGTATAATTTGAGTTTTCAAATTTTACCTTTATTACAAAAAAAAAAAAAAAATCATTTGAACTTGATCAATTAAGCACCTTTACACATAATTCTGACCAGAACAACAAAATCTTCATAATTCTGGCCAGGATATTATATACCTGTATATGAAAGTGAGTGTGTTTTAGTTTGTATATTTATATATATATATTTTTTTAAAAAAATATTGCTAATATCCCACCAGAAGGAAGTGATTTTTCCACCATTTTCTTTGAAAAATTTAATTGGCTAATTTTTTAATATTATATTTTAAATATAAATTAATAAACTTAAAATTTAATTTTAATTTCAAATATTTATATTATTAAAAATTGGTAAACAGTTTACCAAAGTAATTATTTTACTTTAAACTACCAATTAACTTTATTTAAACTATAGTAATTTGATTTAATTATTTTAACAAATAATAAAAAAATTATGCATATAAAATATAAGCCATTTTGGGGACTATTATAACCTTTTTTGAATGTATAAAATGAGTTTTACTAACTTTTTATAATAATAAAAAATTTGTCTTTCTATCATTACAGTATCATTACCTTTGTAGGATATTCTATGTATAACAATATTTTATACTATCTTGATCATTTTTTTCATGAATTTTAATTTCTTTAGTAGACGATCTAACTGATCTTTTATTTCCCTAAATAATTTATACTTATAAGAAATTGGCTTCAAATTATAGGAATCTTTATCAGTAAAAGTTTTTACACCAAATACTCCATATCATCTATACAAAAAATAATATCGATTTTGTGTTCTGATTTCTTCTTTTCTGACTTTTCTCTTAGTATATTTTTGTGCATAATTGAGAAAAGAGACATTTCTTCACAGCTGGAACAAGGAATTAAAATCAGAATGGAATACTGGAAAGAAATTAATGGAAAATTTCCATATTCACTAATGAACTTGGATTTTTTCACATATTAGAAAACAATCATCAATCAATAATGCCAAAAGATGGCAGTTGATCCAACTTTCAGAATTTTTATTAAGAAGTGAATTTTGTGAAGCTTCAAATAAAAAATAATGATAATAATGATGAAGTTATTGATAGATAACCTAGTGACAAGAATAAAAGGCAAAGCAAATTTTTATAAGCGCCAGAATTAGATCATATGTAAACACTTAATATAGAAAATGCAAAATGCTGTCTAAAACAGCATATTAGATTTACAATTTATCAGTGAACTGGTAAACCCAACTCACTTCATAACAGTCATCGGTCATATCAGGTTACATAAAATCACATGTTGATCACTAATTAAAATTTGTATAACAAAAAATGGCCAGTGCAAAGCCATAAATATTTTAAAGCTTTTTCTCAAGTAAAGCACTTACAAATCTTAAAAAACTTTTATTCTATAGGTTTTCAACTACTTGTTTCAACCTTTTATTTA
>JADRCO010002930.1:0-11721 GCA_021464525.1 Rhizophagus sp. LPA8_4_AMF
CCTTAATTTTACTATATATTATGTAGTACTTTGTATAATAAAAATGTAATAAAATCAATATATTAATTAAAGGTGAACAAATCAGCCCATATGGGTAAAGGACATACATGAGGGTGAATTAGGTTCAAGCCATGCCGAAATATTTCGGCACATTACACAAAAAATTCGCATTACATCACTGTAATACTATTTTCATGAACAAAGACCATTACGCCTCCTTAATGCCGAAGTATCTGAAATAATTACATCCCATGTATAGGTAAAGGGTACAAATGATATACCGGTGATATAAAACGATAGATCACAAAAACTGACGGATACTTGTATTTATATTAGGATAAATTTCGAAAAAAGCTCTTTACTGAAATTAAAATTTTTTATTTTATTTCTCTGTGTAAAAAAAAAACAAACCTTTACAATTTCAGCATATTACATTACAGTTTCGTTCCCTTCTTTAAATTATCTATAAACAATCCTTTACGATTTAATTTTTCTATATAAAGATCTCCAAGAAATTGATGCTTTCTTTCATGAACATACATATGATGCAAATTATTTTTTCCAGTGATATGCAATTTCTTCAATGTTTTACCACAGAAACTAATAATTACACTAAGGTGTTCATCCGAGAAAAAAGAACAATCATGAAACTCCAATAATATAAATTTCTTGGGTTGGAATTGACGAAGAAATGTTTCAAGTGATGTTGAATCAAAGCTCAAATCTGACAAGTATTTAAAAGTATGGACTGACTTTGGCAAGGTCTCTCCAAGTAATCTCAAGAATTGATTAGCATCAAGAACATTATACGTAAATATTTCATCACATTGATCTTCGTAGATGTGAATCTCTTCAAGATTTTTGCAAGCATTTATCACAGAAATTATGTGTTTATATGAAGATTTTTTAATTGATGTTATAAATTTCTTTATATTTGGACAAAAGTTGACACAAATATTTTCAAGTTTTGAAAAATCAGTTGTACCTGCTGGTAATTTCAATATATGTAAACAATCTTTTGCTCGACAACATAGGATCTCCATAATTTCAAAATTTACATAAGTTGCGCTGATAAAGATTGATTCAAGCTTTTGAAATGCTTTTAAATCAGGTTTTATTATTTTTCCCCTATTAAATCTACAATTTTCTATTTCCAAGTATTTCAAATTTAAATATTCGGCCAATTCTGTGAAAGGAAATCCATGATCAAATTTGATATTTCGAATGGTAATATGAGTTAAGGTTTCAACGTGAACGGAGAGACCTTTTATTATTTCAGGAAATTCCATTAAAGAACAGCTTAATAAAATATGGTTCAAATTTTTTTGAGATTTGATTAATTCTTGAATATAATTTAAACGTGTAATTAATGTTGTATAAGGAACTTTTTTCAAATCAATTTCCAATTTGTTGATATTATTTGCAATTTTCGCCGCTGATGAGATAATTTCAAGATTATATTGAATTTCAAACTTGAAATATTGTATTTTTGATAAATTTAAGATAGCACTTGGGAATTCAAAGATATTCAAAAAAGTGTCATCAAGTAATTCAACTTCTTTAATACAAGTTGATCTATTAATGAAATATTCACATAAAGCTTTGAGAATATTATCTTCAATATTGTTTGATATTTTTCTTCTCTTCGTTGTTGATTTTAATTTGAATACTGCAGGATCACCACAATCTTTATATAAATTACGCCAAAGATAAATACTTTTAATAATTGGTTTTAAATGTATATATTGTAAATAAATTCCATAATCAAATAAAGGTTGAATATCTGATTTTAAACCCAAGTTATTTCTAATATCTTCAGATAAACAAGAAGTATAAGTATTCAATAATGGAATATTTGCTTCCATAATACCATTAATATTAGAATTATTAATATCGTCAAAAGGATTTTTCCATAATTTTGGTAAAGCTAAAGTACACCAATTTTTATTAACTAGAATACAAGAATGTAAAGATATAAAATCATTTTTTAATTCTTCAAATATCATTCTAAGACAAAGCTCAGGTAACATGATAGTTAAAGATATTTTTTATTAGATGAGAAAAGAGTGATAAGGAGAAAAAAGGAAATAAGAAATATTTTCTCGATTTTGACGCGTCTTTTTGAGTAAGATTTGATCGTTACAAGTTCATCGTGTTTGATTGCTTTAATTGCTCTTAGAAGTCGTGTTACGGTTACAAAAATGGCGCAGTATTTTTATGTATAAGATCTGATTCAACATTTATGTGAATTGATATAACGCGTTAAAACGCGTTATGTGTTTATTAAATGTATTGTCAAAGTAGTATCTTATATATGGTATAATCAAACAACAATCTACTTATCCGCAGTTATCGCATTATTCGCATGGTGTCGATCGAGTCTCAGATAATCGGTTATCACGTTTCTTTTCTTTGGACTAGAATATAAAATATCGTATCTATTATTAGCGTTAGTCATGAAAGCGAACTTTTCCAGATTAACCTATTTTTTAGCAAAAAAAAAAAAAAAAAAAATTAATTACCAAACTTTAGTATCTAATAAAATGAATTCATTTGATCCTTAATTCGTAACCTTTATTTTTGTCTTTGATTTGTTTCATTTTTTGGATTTCTCCATTGGTTTAAGTTTATTTCTAGATCTTTGTAATCAAAGAAAATCTTTCGTTCAACTTGTAAAATAACTGTATAATTCAATAATAAAATCCTTTTTAAACATTATTAAAAAAAAAAATTTCATAGATGATAATATTAATAATATTTTTAATACATAGTCAAGTAAAATTTATCCTAAAAATGTGTATAATTTGGATATTTGATATGCAATGTTTAAATAATATTGATACTTTGCTATATGCAAAATTGAAAGTTCCTGCTCTACGCGAAACGACTCGCGAAACGACTTTTTTCTTAGAAAAATATTTCCCCAACCAACCAAAAGAAAGTAAGAAACCCGACAACGAAATATTAACCGAGAAATGAAACCAAAGTAGTGGTAACCAAAACTCCAAAAGAAACGAAATAAAGGTAGGAATTAGGTTAATATGTAAACCAATAACAAACTAAAAAAATATATATATATAAATAACCGTAAGGAAAAAAAAGAACCGAAACTTCCAATTTATATTAAAGTGGTTTGTATTTTATTATAATAAACATTATCGCTCGCAATCGGCAATAATATATAATAGTAAAATCAATGTCTTTACGTATGAAAAATTTTTTTTTTCTAAATCGAGTGCATATAAATCCAGAATTTCGAAGATAAGGAAATTTTAATTAATTTAGGTTTTAATCTATAAAAAATAAGTTTGTTAGTACTGGTTTAAATTTTCTTGGATGAATGTACTCCAATAAAAGTCGCCGAGATAAATTAACACGACAGTCAAACATCAACGCCTTATGTGAGTGACTCTTATGTGGTTGCATTTTTCATGGTAACGCACTGGTAAGTGGTAACACACATACGCTTTGCATTTTTGATTGTAAATGTCCGTATTTGATTATTTCTATGGACCTCATTATAATAGCAGACGGGGTACTAAACAATATCTTACGTGATACAAATTAAGCATTTTTATTGGTTAAAATTAATATTGGTTAAAAAATATATTCATCTTCCTTTTGGTTTCCATCATACGGACTGGTCTTTCGACAAATTACAAAACATTTATGGAATATATGTTTATTCCAGTACTTATCATTCTCTTTGCAATTTTTTATATACTACCTACGGTAATTTATTCTTATTACAGCAATTTCTTTGAAATTTTCGCTTTATTTTGATCTATTTTGCATTACCTTGGTTCCTTTCCTTTGTTATCTTTGGTACTTACGAATAATAAAGAAAACATGTTTAACGAAATGTGAAAATGAAAGTGAAAAAATAAAAATACCTTTTTTTGTTAGTGGCTTCATCATAAATATATACTACTATTCATATTGTTTCTATGAAATGACCTTTAAGACACATAACTATTTATATATAATTATACCCATTACTTGCCTATGTTTTATTATTTTTATAATGTTTTACATTTATACTCTGTTTTCTGTCAAATCAAATCATCTAATGGGGATCTTAATTTTAATGGGTTACATCCTTAAGATTTTTGTCACAACGTTATTATCAAATATCAACCTCTACCATAGTTACAACTCTTTATTAACCATTTTTGCAATTCCAGTCTTTTATGTTTATTATTTTACTAATGAAAGATTAAAAAATCGTTCATATTCTCGTTCACAAAGAACATTAGATAAACTTGTTAATGAATTGACAAACTCGGTTGGTGAGCCGACGATTTATTCCGCTTCAGATAATGAAGATAATAAAGATAATAAAGAAAAATATTTTAGTTTGTTTAATACTATATTTGATGCTAGAAAATCAAATATCGAGAGATTGGCTAGTACATTTACTGAAAAAGGGAGAAATAAAGCAATAGAAAGGACTCAAAAAGTCATTAGTTGTTATTACTTATTTGGAAAAGAACTTAAGAGCCACTTTGATAAACTCAAGGAATTAGGCAATAAAGAACGTACAGCTCAAGCACTAGTTAATAAAGAGGTTAGAGAACAACTTTCTGATAAGAATGCTGAACAGACAATATCTATAGCTCAGAAAGTCTATGAATTTTTTAATGAAATCGGTGAGGATAAAATGCAAGTAAAATCTTTTTCCGTTGAAGAAATTTCAAAATTAAGTTGTGATGATATTGATTATATTTTGGCTAAGCTCGCAAAAAATCAAGAGGATCAAGAAGAGAGAAATCAAGAGGAGAAAAATCAAGAAGTGGTGTGATTTTCATTCAGCTAGAATAAAAAACTTTCTTTAGACCAGATGAGAGATATAATATCAAATATTTATTAAATAATAAAATATTTCTATTTTTTGTTCATCTTTCAAATAATAAAAAATAATTTTATACTTTATTACTCTTTGTTATAAAATTCGTGCGATCTTACCGCCATTACTTTTTTCTCAGGGGATGTAATACATTTCAATTTATAAGTACATCCGGAAATTATCTTAGGTAGTCTTGGTAGTCTTGCGATGGGGGTGTAATTCTATGTAAGTTTATACAAGTTCACGTAAATTTTCATAAGAAATTTACAAATTTTACACCCGTCACAAGATGTAGACGCTATGATTAGACACTATTTAATAATGAGAACAAATATCGGGACATCGAGTCTTCTGTCGCGATAGTAAGGTTTTGTTAATTCTTTTTTTTTGCACATAACAGGAAAAATATCACAACAAATAAATTCGTCCTGCTTTTATAGATTTGGGTTGAGCTTTATGATTAGTGGTAACCCACGATCAAATTTGATATTTCGAACGGTAATATGAATTAAAGGTTTCAACGTGAACGGAGAGAACCTTTTATTATTTCAGAAAATTCCATTAAAGTACAGCTTAGTAAAATGGGTTACAAATTTTTTTTGAGATTTGATTAATTCTTGAAAATAATTTAAACGTGTAATTTGTTGTGTAAGGAACTTTTTTCCAATTTGTTGACATCATTTGCAATTTTCGCCGCTGATGAGTATTGAATAATGCTTTCATAATACCAATTATTAATATCGTCAAAACATACGAGGAAAATGTGAAATATATGAAATATATTACGAAAAAATAACATGGAAAGTTTGAATATATCATACTATGTTTTTTAGTAATGTCTCAGATTATTCTGATTATTTTAGCCTGATATTCATGTACAAATTCTTGGCGGAAAAGTCTTTGACTAAGGCTGACTACAAATATTATATTATCCATGTCTGGTGGTAATATTCTATTTATACAATCGTTGATTTTTTATCGTAAGAAGGATCAGGAGGATAAGGAGAATAAGAATACGATGAATATGGAGAATATGGAAAATGAGAAGAATGAACGTAAAAATAAAAACTTATCGAAACAATTACTCATTTTATTATTTGATTTGTTCTATATGGTATAATTGTCACCGAATTGTCAATATTCTCAATAAATGATTATTTCACGAAGTTTTACTTGTTGTTATACGTAAACTGTATAACATTAATTTGAATTAAAATAGTTTAAAAAATTTTCACTTGAACAATCAAAAAAGCAAGACAAGGAATGGTTATGGCACAATATTTATAACGTCATTAAATATTATAATTATGAATTCATGGATTTTTTCCAACTCTATATTATTAAATATTTATTGTAAACGTTAAATGTTATGTAAATCACAAAATTTACATTTACAAAAGAATTCCTGTCTAGTCACAGACCGGGTTTCAAATTTAAATTGTAGCCTCTATTTTAAGTATTTTTACAACTAATGTTGGATGCACTCATGCACTAGCATATACTATTTTTTTTGCCCACTTTAACGTAAATTTTTCGTACCAAATGGCTAAAACATGAACTTTATATTTCCAGATACTATCTCACAAAACCAATTAAATATTTTTCTTTTCTTGAAACCTTTTTTGTACTCTTATTTTCGATGTTCTCCCTTTAACCTTGACCGATAGTACTGAATATACAACTGAATCTGATATATTGGACTTTTTTGTTTATAATTTGCTGGAAATATTCTTTTTACTATGAATTTTCTTGATGATAATTGGAACTACACCAATTCTATTGGCGGAAGAGAATTTGATCATACCATCTTCCTTGGTACTCCTTTTTGCCGGAAGGGTCTTGACTACTAAGATTGACTAATAATATTATATCTGGTCCACGTCTGGTGGCAATCGTTGATTTTTTATCGTAATAAGAATAAGTATAAAAACAAATTATCGAAGCAATCGCTCGTTTTATTATTTGGTCTGTTCTGGTACATGGCAAATTGGCAATAGCCTTAAAGAAGATTTTCACTTATAAAATATTTTTTCTAACTCGGTTATAACAAGAGCAATACTGATCATATGCACAATAATCGATTTAAGAATATTAGAAGTTTATATACAAAATATGGCCCTGATTTCGACCCCTCGACTTAAAAATTTTGCTGGGAACATAATATGACTTCTGAAAGCACTTATGATATCAATATATGTATCTGGTTTCGAATGTAATGAGAAAGCTGGCGATGTAGGCAAATAAACTTTATTATTAATAATGTGAAATCGTACTAGAAAAAATCGGACTTATACAGTATAAAGGTTGAATCACAAGTTATCATCTTCGATACACATAAATTACGTGTGCATTACATTCTGGAAATTAATTGCACTGTTCAGATTAATCTAATATTTTATTACAAAAATATTAATTATTTCGCTAATACAATACTAATTCATAAATTACATAAAGTTTAAGAATACACATATGTAATAAAATATTATTTCCAATCAATCCAATTTAAACTATCAGCATTATTAAACGTTCTGTATTTCTGTATTCAATCCATTTAGCAAATTATCAGTATAATTAACCCTCTTCGCCTGAGGGGTGAATTTCTGTTTTATATGTATGACTTAATTTGAGATATATAGCTTTGCTATTTATATTATATTTATTATTGTAGACTATGCAATAATAAAAAAACTATTTTGTTGTATATTCAAGTTTATCTGAGTTAGAAGAGAGTGCAGAACTGTATATTACAAAACATACGACCGTCAAAACTGTAATCCATTTGCTAATCCCTATTCCTGCAAGTGCAGAAAGAGTCAAGTATGTGGATACGGCATTTTCAGACGCATATATTAGAAGTGCAGCCTTAATGACGTGACGTAATACTAAGTTAAGTCACGTCATTGACGTAAGACTCATATAACATTTGACTTATTAATGACGTATAACATAACTTAAGACGTATAATGTAACTAAAAATATGTTAAAATAAATCAGCCATTCAACTAAAGTAATATGACGGAGCGTAGCGAAGGGCTTTCTATTGTAGAGCACTTACAACGATTTGTTTTACCCCATGAAATTTTCCTTCCTTCCATCCGCTGACGCTCACTAATACCCCTGCTTTTTCCTTTTTTGATTATGTATCACTTTTTACTTGTTTCACTGATGATTTGTAACACTGCTTATTTTATTTGGTGTTACGTATTTTTATATTATTTCAAAAAAAGATACTGAGTAGCACGACGGACTTTAACGGTTTCCGTTTTCCTAGTAACAATAATGTTTTCGTGATGGGTAAACTCACTGCGGATGGCTTTTATTATTGTTTACTTTTTGATTTTATTATTAAGATACATTATATTTATCCGGAATTGTTTGAAGTCTTAAATGCATATTTTAATGGCCATGTGAGTAGTAACTTGCAAAGAATGTGTTTAAAAAATAGTTTTATTTCCTATTAAACTTAACTGGCAGATCAGTTAAAGTATCCAACCTACGCCCGATAATTTTTATCACATGCAATAAAAACTGGAGAATGATCATTTATAGGAAGTTTTTCTAGAAATTTTTTTATATCGCTATTTAATAACTTATTCTTAATATCAATTTTTTCGTCATATAAAAAAGGTTTATACAGATAATAAGTATGATATAATCTTTGTTGTATGTATGGGATAGTTTTTTATACAGAATAAAAAAATACTACCATATTCTGATATGAAAAAAATTTTCAAATTACAATTAAATATAACATATTACATTTTTTTTCTAAATTGCGTTTTCGTCAAACAATATTTTGAATGTGCGGATAATCTTTCATTTTAAGCAATCTTCTTGTCAAAAAGTATCATTCATTCACTTCTTTTGTTTAAAGACTAATGATATTTGAATATTTGAGGTTCAATCTTCCAATCTTCTGTTTGATAATTAATTAATTCATATCGTAACTTCAAAAGTTAACCGTAATTAATAACCGTAACTAATAATCATGGTATTGAGATGAGTTAATATTAAATAATCTTCTTTTAATATGCTAAATAAAGATGTGGGTGAAACCGAAATATTTAGTCATTTGACGAAATCGAAATAGTTTAGATATTTAAAATTAAAAAACGAAATGCCGAAATTCAATATTTTATGGAGTTTTAATTATAATAATTACTTATATTTATATAAATTATAATTAAAATTAAAATTAAAAATTATTATTATATAGTTTAGTCAATGATGAAATCAAAACTAGTTGGTGACGAAACCGAAATTTTTTGGCAAAAAGAGCTTAGGCAGGCATCACTAATGCTAAACGATAAATTAAACTTGGTATAATTTTTCAATTAATATGCTTATGAGAGATCATGAAATTGTCCGTGAGAGGCTTAAAATCAAGATTGTATGAAAATTTATATTACAATATTTATTGAGATAAATTAATTTAAATAAATTAATAATTCAAGCCTCGATAAAAAAAGGTTTAATGAATTCAGACGACTTAGGCTGCTATTTAATTTTTCAGTTGTCTGACAGGTTTATGCAAGCGTTATAGCATTGTAAATCTATTTAATCGTCTCCCAAGAAGGATACATAATTACACTTTAATTTGTCCGTCGTGGAGAAATAACGATTATGAACGGTCATTAAAAATTTTATGATCAACACGTAGGACATTAAAATTATCATCGTGCTATTTTAACCCATACGCAGTGTTGTCATTGGGATGGGACATATCCATGGACGGGATGGACGGGACACGTCAAGGACATGTCCAAGAAGTTTAGCAATGTCCGGGACATTGGGACATTAAAAAGCCGTGATGTTCAATTTGGTATTTCCATAACTACTGATTCAAATTTAATGAATCATAGCTCATTAGAATCGCCTTAATGAGACAAATCGAATGGTAGTTATTCCATATCTCTAGCGTTAATATTGATGGAGATGCAATCGTTTAAAGTTTTGATTATTTTGTTATTCGCAATCTTGGACAATTTCTTGGACGGGACATTGGACGGGACATACCCGGGACACGTCCGGGACATTAAGATTTTGGCGGAACACGTCCCATGTACAACACTGCCCATACGCGATTACGTTCCAAGTTAAAACTTCCAAGACAGAATTTTCAATATCCGGATGTGATTATGTCCCTATCCAAATTTGGCTCTCGGCACCCATACCCTAAATAAAATAGGCATTTGGAGACTTATTTGGGATTGGAGAATCGTCTTGAACTTATGTACCAGATAGATTTCGGATATGAGCATCCCAGTCGAAAATTCCAATCTGAGAGATTCTGATTTAGGAAAATCACAAATTAAATTCGGAGTTGGGTTACGACAGCATCATTTAGGTTTGTAAAGCTGAAGGAGAGCATTAAACCCCCTTGTTTTGATTCTTCACATAAAAATATTTACGCATAACAGCATGTTAAAAAGATCAGGGAGAAAGGAAAGAGGGCGCGTTGTACAAATTGAAATAAATATAAAGTAGTATAAAATAATTTTTCATTAGTACATAATAGTAATTAATAATAACTAATTATTACCTGTCTTTTACCATATAATGAATTCCTTTATGTAGTCTATTGTGTTATAAGATAAAAATAAAAATAAAATTCTTATAATATACTGTGACTCATTGTTATTATAGTCAAAACTCTGAACTGAGTATATTTTAATAGGTAAATTTTTTTTTTTAATATGCTTAAATCAAATTATTGTCATAATATTGATGCAATTATAATGATCGTCCACAAAAGTTAGTACCTATTCATCCCAAGTCAGAGGCTGTTTACAAAGAACAAGAAACTATTGCTTATCTTGAACAATAGGCGGTAAATTAATGTAAATTATGCATCATTTTTGAAGTTAATACTATAACGTTCTGTTAAAGATGTAGAAATTTTCACTTTCATATACTTTTTTTTATTTATTCTTTTAAAATAATAAAATTCGGCGTCATACTGGTTACATCTCAAAAAATTGTTGACATTTGAGGGTCAGAGAAATTATCATGTTCATATTCATCCAATAAATGATGTTCCAATAAAAAAATAATTTTCTTGAAACGAAAATAAAAAATTACATTTTTATGGCGCAATCGAGAGTATTTATTAAATTGATAGTACTTAAAAATTTAAAATAATTTACAATCTATTTACTATATATTTTTTCGTTTAAATAGGTTTTTTATAAATCAATCAGTAGCAATACGATGGTTCCTCCCAATACCCTCAATAGATATTTCGGCAAGATCTTGTTCCTCTTCTGCATTATTATTATAACATTCTCGTTCAATATTTAAATTTTCAACATTCGACCTTACTGATCTTAAAGAACCGACAGATAAATGGCTATGTTTATTAAACTCTCTAATTTCAACGCGTCGATGATGCCATCTTACTAACGTAAGATATGATCTTAAAATTAACTTATTTCCTATAACTAATCCGCCAGATGCAAGCGCGAGAGATGGAATAAGATCATATGTTATAACACTCTTATAATAAAATACTTGAATAATGAATTGAGGTACATCTTCAATAAAGATATTTATGATACTATCCCAAAGCATGATTTTTCTTGATCTTTGAGTTAACGGAGCTTTAAATAATTTGAGACCAAATAAATCCGATGATAAAGTGTTTAATGCTAGTATATCAACGGCTGAAAGTAATGTAAAAATTGATGATAGTGCCGGAAACTCTGAAAACCAAGTAACGAACGATGGATTCATTTTTATTTCGTTGTTAAAAATATTTAAAACCAATAAACAATTGATTGCAATAGGTGAAACGAAGAATATCATACTAAATAATAATAAATAAGAAAATTAGTAATCAATTAAATTAATCCTTAAAATAATGTAAATAAAGTAAT
>JADRCO010002931.1:0-11716 GCA_021464525.1 Rhizophagus sp. LPA8_4_AMF
ATTGTAATATCATAATATTCATCGTCTTCTAATAATTCAATATAATTTTGACTTAGTTTTGAAAAAAATTGTATAGACATTTAGTATTTTTAGATAAAGAAAGTTAGTTTTAATGTGGAAATATGGTTATCGTTTCAGTTACGTTTAAATGTTGTACTCTGTATCTCGTTTCACAATAAAATTTAAGTTTATTGTGTCATTGATAATCTTAGAATTTAATGATTTATTTTTTTCATTGTGACAATAATTACCATTATTTTTTCATTATTATTATATTCCTTAAAAAATTCTCTCATACAGTCATACTTACTACTTTCGCATTCATATGACGTAATATAGTCATCTAGAAGAATTAGCGTTTGATCTTCAAGTTGTGATTGCACTAAAATTTACAAATTGCCTTTAAAGCTATAAAAATCTTCTATAAGAATACGTTCTCAGTTAGCTAGATAAGATTTCTCATCTAAAAATTTTATAATTAGTATAAATTTCAATTCAAGTAGGGAAGATTCACTTATTGACCTTCGTTCTGCAATAATTCATCCTCCACCCCAAAAAATAATTACTCCTATTGACGTTATTGATGTTTAAAAGTCACTATTCTGTACTTACATAACGATAAATTACACAATGAGATTTAATATAGCTAATGTTTTTGAAGAAAAAAATTTAATTTTAGACGTATATTACAAATTATAATAATGCAAATATTAAGTATTTGGGTTCGCGGATTTATCCGGATATAAACCATTAGCCATCCGCGAAGATCACGGATTACAGCTGTTTTCATTAAATGTGGGACAAAATAAAATTTTGAACCCGACAGCCGGTTTTGTACGTCGGGTGTCGGATAGTCACATGATTCAAGATTTATACTAAGATGAAATAAACGAAATAAACTAGTTCATTTTTACAAACAAATGCTTTCATTACATATTAGATGGCAAATAATTAAAAAAAAACTTTAGAAGGCTTGACAACTCAGCAAATTGTTAAACACCTTGGTATTATTAGTAAGTCAGCGTAATGCCAATATTTTAGAAAACATAGACGTGTAGAACTGAAAAGCTTCAATTTTCAATTCAGATGACCTAAAATTTCTTGAAGTTCCGCTTAAAGGAAGGGTTG
This sequence comes from Rhizophagus sp. LPA8_4_AMF, assembly GCA_021464525.1. Lineage (NCBI taxonomy): Eukaryota > Fungi > Glomeromycota > Glomeromycetes > Glomerales > Glomeraceae > Rhizophagus > Rhizophagus sp. LPA8_4_AMF. Next base: position 1,129 of record JADRCO010002931.1, read on the forward strand.
ACTGGTATTTGTATGAACTTCAATCAGAAATGGAACTTAACGTTATGCCAAACTTTACATAGACACACGAAAAAGTATACTAAATTTTCAATATAAAATTTATTCCAGAAACATTTATTTTTATAATTTACATATAAACATAATTGTGATATGAATCAATAATTCAGTTCATTCATATGATGATATGGGTTACGTTTAACCATTATGTAAATAAATAAAGAAATATCACGTGACAATCCGACGCCGACATATCGGACCGGCTGTCGGGTTCAAAATTTTATTTTGTCCCATATCTTATGAAAACAGCTGTAATTCTCCGGTATCGCAAAAATATTTTATCGAATAACCGGAATGAAAATTCTTAACGGTGCGGAATTTTTTTTTATCTGGATACTAACCGGATACAAACACTTGAGTAACTGGTGACAGTCGCTACACATTACACACATTAGAATCCTCTAGTTTAAATATTAAAAAGGTATACTAGCGGTAGTACAAAATGTTGGTATTCCGAATATTTTTTGATATATTGATGTCATTTGAGGTACCCTTAAATGATATTTGTTGCTTTAGTGAGAATCATGAAATTCTGATATTTGATTGATAACTTACATTTACGGTATTTAATTGATTCAATTTATAATATCATTTACAGTATTATAATGAGCTTTGAATGAAAAAATTTTTAGTCTTTTAGAATTCTTTATCCATTATTGCTCAAATTATCATTGTTCAAGTATTGATTTCCTTCACTTTTTATTAATTTCATTTCTTAATTTGTGTATCATTTTTGTTTCCTTCATTATCTTCTATGATGAAATATTTAATAATTACGCCAATACTTAAAAAATACATCCTAACTAAGTAAGTAAATATAGTAAAGCTGATGCATTAAATGTATTACTATCATGCATTTTCTCTTCGATAAAATACTTTTAGATTTAAAATGAAAATTCTGTAATCCATGAGAATCTAGAAATACTTTCTGTATCACTGACAGAAAGTTCTAGTATTCAAACTTTATCATTCAGATATAAATAAAATGTAGCTAAAATACAGTTAGATATTTAAAATTCGTTATCGATACTTGTTTATAACATACTGTATGATAATTAATATAAAAAAGTGGAACCTGTAAATACAAATGATAGAATTTCCTTTGACCCAAACACCAAGATTAAAATAAAGTCCTATACCGATTGAATTTATTTCTTTTAACATAGCTGATGAAAATTGTTTTTATTGTGGGGAAAATATATAAGTACGCTTCTTTGTCGTTGGCAACGTTATTGCAAAAAATGTATATTGCGCTATATTAATGATACAAGAAATGACAATATATGCCTGGACATATATGGCACAATAGACTTGGAATGTAATGAACATGAAGTAAGTAAAACAAAAGCAATACAAAGTATTCAAGAATGCTGTGGAAATTGTGTGAGAATTTTATGTTTTAAACAAATAGGTAGACATTGTCTTGATTATCTTACTGATCACAACAAATCGATATACAATAAAGTGATTGAGAGTGAAAATAATTGTAAATTATGTGGAAAGTCACTATATCAAGGAGATATTATGAGAGGCTTTAAATTAAGATTGTTATCTAGTTTCATTTGAGTGGATAGAATCAACTCTGTTTAAAAAGTAAGTTTTAATTTTTTACTCACCATTGTGGCAAGATAATTCGTATTGTGCGAATTGTCGCTCAGAATTGATATTTACATCAGAATGTCAAAAGCATTGTGCAAATTGTCTTACATTTTATATTGGATGCAGATATTGTTTAACAACGAACATTATTTTTGGACCTACAGGTCAATCTCAATGCAAAAAATGTAAGTGAACATCACTTATTATAAAAAGCAATGAAGATAATGATGATATCTTTCTTAATGATATTATATATGATAATTCACTTTTCGATATTACTGCAAATAGTGTAAATTCCATTGATAAATATTTTAATCCATTAAGAATATCCATTTTTTGGTTCATATTATTGTCTTTAGTATATACCATATTCTCAATTTGAAGATATAAAAGAAATGACAAAAGGTGGATATGGTAATATATATAAATCAACTTGGTTACCTGAGAATAAAAATTTGAAAATTCCAAAAATAATGTTAGGTGTTTCTTAAATGAGGTAAATATTTTAAATCTTTTTGTGATTTTTATTAAGTAATTTAATCAATTAAATAATCTTTAAATTTTAATAGTTAAAATCATTAAATCAATTCGTCATTGTTTCAATGACTTAACTCATTGCGGTGGATTTATGAAATTAAGCAAATATTTGGTCACCAAATTTAGTATTTGATCACTAAAATAACCAATTTTGGTCACCATATTTACAGAAATGAACTCTAAAAAAGTTTTTTGTACCCCAGAACTTGCGTCTAACCAATTTTTCCGGTACCTAACCAATTTTTCCTCTGTGGGTGGTGCGTCAAATTTGACATATTAATATATTCGATTAACAAATTGTTTATGTTCATTGATGGCTGATTATAAAACTGGTAATAATTTGCGTTCTTTTTATAATAATAAAAGAGTTAAAATTATCCCTTATAATAGTATGATTCATGGTAATTTGAAGCCTCTTCGCCTATTTCCTTCATTATATGTAATTATGTAAATTAATTTAATAAACAGAAAGTGTATTCTATTTGTTTATTTATTTATTTATTTTACATAAAGCAGGAGGAGTATACATATTATCTAAATTATCAAAAAGAAAAAAACGAATATAACACCATCGTCCATGGTGTATTTTATTTATATGAGTTTTAGCAAATTAATCATTGCTTAAGCTTTTTATATATACACAAAATCAATTGAAATGTCAGACAAATTTTGGGGTATTTCATAAATCCGCCGTGATGTTATGATTATATAATTTATTTTTATGGCTTTACAAAAGACTCTGAATCAAATGATTATGCTGTATATTAGTTATGAAATATGCGTCAGAAGGAGATTTACATAAATATTTACAAAAGAATTTTATAAATATTACGTGGAATCAAAAATTTGATATATTAAGGAAGATTTTAACAGGGTACTTATATTTTTAATGTATTCGTTATATTCTTAAATTTAAGTTATTTACTTTTTTATAATTTAGACTTGAAAGTATTCATAGTAATGAATTAATACATCGAGATTTCCATACCGGAAATATATTACTTGAAAATTTAAGATATTCATTATGGAAAATTGGGGATCTAGGATTATCACACTATTATCACACGCTGTAAATGACAGATCATCAAACAATGAAATATATGGAGTTATACCTTATATTGCACCAGAAATATTTAGGGGGTCAGCATTTTCAAAAGAAGCTGATATTTATAGTTTGGGTATGATTATATGGAAACTTACAACAGATTGTAAACAGGACGTCCCAAAATTACGGAAGACACACCGGAGGCTTATAATTTTATGAGGGATCCTGATCCCAAAAAAAAGACCTTCTTTAAAAGAATATGATTTAGGGCTCAAATCAGAATATGAACAAGCTGATGCAAAAGGAATGAAACTAATAAAATTAAAGATGATTGGTCCTGAATTCGCTAAAAAATGTCACTCTGAAGCTATTTATACAAACAGGCAATTAAGTGCTTTAATTTCTAAATGTTCATCTAACTATTCATCAACAATTTTATTCGGGAAGATATTATTATACATAAGTTTTATATTATATTCTTTTGATTCTAATTATATATCAGCGGAATTAGAGTTTGACATAGGCAATAAAAGGTATTTAAAAATAATATAAAAAATATTTTTTGTTATAAATAACGAAACTAATTATCTGAATCTATTAATTTGTACGTTTAGTTCATCATCACAAAATTTGAATTTAACCGCTTTAGATTCTAATTATATATCAGCTGAATTAGAGTTTGACATAGACACTGAAAAGTATTATTTAAAATTACGATAAAAAATAAATGATTTTAAATGACATATTTGTTTGAATTCATTAATTTTCTTATCACAAAATTTAAGTTCTACAATCCAAACGTTTTCAACATCTTTAAAAAAGAGAAGAATGAAAATGTTGAAACTTATGACAATTAATGATAAATATTTATCTGGTTCGATGTTATTTTATTTTATTTATTTTTTTGTTTTAATATTTACGTTAACATTTATTTATTTAATTCAAATTTAAAAATATCTAAAAGTAGGAAAACCAGTTAAACCCAGTTCCGATTATCAATGAAACTATAGAATTATAATATTTTTTTTATCCGCGTATGTTTTTCAATAATATTTATTTCAGACATGGATTTTTTATTTCATATACTAAAATACTAATACTTGTTTCTTGGAAGTCACCAATTTTATAGCTTAACTTAATATCAATTGACGTAATAATTTGGGATCATTATCATCAAGTTTCCTATAAGAATCTTAATTAATATAATTTTAGAATTTTAGCAATATGCAAATACATTCTTTAGAACTATAGTATTTACAAATAAGACTTGTATGTATTATTGAACGGGCGTCAAAATATCGTTCGAAGACCGATATGGTCCGTTCTAATAACAATATTACACTATCACTAGGATTAGTGCGCGTGCTAATATTATTATAGTATCGATCAGGATTAAAAATATCGGACATCACAGTAAAGTCATTGCATAAAAAGTAGTAGAAGTATCAAGTATGTGATTTATTTCAGATGATGACGATGTATCATTGTATCTTAAATTTCATTTGGTAGAACATTTTAATAACACTGCGGTATTTGTTTGGTTTTACAAGGTTACATAAAGCTAAAAATTTACCACATCGTGAAAGTTAGGAAGCATTATCTTTATTCTTTACACTAGTTTTTTTTTAAAAAAAGTTACTAACGCATTTTATTTATTATCTTATCTGAGACCGATTACATAATATTAAAAATACCTAGAAGTAATTTACTAACGTAAAAAAACCTCTAGAACTAACCGATCTAGTCTAAATAATTATACTATGTAATCTACTTAATCCAAACGATGCAGTACAAAATTTCTTACTAACAAAATTAAAAGAGAGAAAAAAAAATACAAAAAAGAAAACACTAAACAGTAAGATCCATTATTAACACATTCGCGACAAATAGTGTCTGATTTCCGTCAAAAGATGATTCAATGAACCCATATTGTCGTGTAATGGTCACCCGTTCATCATGTTATTAACCAAAGGTAATATTACTAAAATCTAAATAATAAAACCATTATCCCGAACATCCTAGTTTCTATTATAATTCCAGTTATTATTCAACTGGAATTTCTTTCTTTCCCTAAAGTTATTGAAATTACCGCGCTTTTTGGGAGATTTAACTTTGGTTTCCTTTCGAAGTTTCTCTACACAATTCGCGTTAATTTCGTTGTATTCTTCAATTGAAATCGTGGAAGGAATCAACTTTGGGTTTGTACTAGACGTCGACGCCTCCGCCCTTGTAGTTCAGTCCATGATTTGTTTAGTTGATCGGCTATAATAATTTCCACAACCTCTTCCGGTTTTAAATTGTCCTCTTTAATTCCAATGTTGGTTGTGATGATGGTGTAAAAATCGCTGCATCCGCGTTCAGAACTCCGTGCCGGAATTGTTCCACTTTTTCAACTACTTCCGTCTCGCTCGGCATTTTGACTTTCCCGTATCGACGAAGTTGATTGAACTTCTGTCTTCGAATTGTTCGGGTTTGTCGAAATTAGATTCTTTGATGATATCCGTTTCGCATGACGAGTCTTTGGCGATTCAGACAAAATTTCCCATCATTTTCAACTCCCTCTTTCAATGATAAATCTCTCGCTTCTTTCACTCTTTCGTCCGTCATAAATATAGCCCAAAAATATTGTCCGTTGTTGATCCACAAGTGTTTTCCATATACAAATTTTACAAACATTCCTTGTGAAATAATGTACTTCGCGATCCCAGCTAGGTTATTTTTCTCGCCTTTATATCCAGGAATTTTGATAAGACCTTTACGTTTCCAAGTCTTTTCCTATATTTGATTTTGTAACGGTCGCAAAAACATACCTAAGATTCAGGATCTCACCTCCAAACTTCACCGACACATAAGCTTTCCCACTCTCTATGAGCATTGTAACACTATCTTTATACTAGTTGCAATAGCCATTAAATAAAAATTAATCATACTGAACAGGCGAAATATAATGGATATATGTATTTTTTTTTTAATTTCTGTAAGTTTATTTTTGCTTCAAATGAATATATACTATTTGATATTATATGTATATACTGTATTTATCTCCTTGTGATATGATACACCTCATAATCTTCTATCAAAAATTGTTTTTCGGTATCTCTTATAATTTTTTCATAATGGCATTTTCTACACCAAATATTATTATAATCAACAGATTCAATATTACTACTTATAATAATGTCACTACCAAAAATTGGACCAAATATAGCATGGTATTGCACTGCATATTCTGTATTTACTACACTACTAATAATTGTATCTTTAATAAAGTCGTTTTTATAAGAAAATATAAAACTATCCTTAGTTTTACCCAATCCAGGAGAAGATTCCCATTTTAAAGGATTATATCCACCAAGAATTTCTTCTGTCTCTTTTACTTTAATAAAAGTAACAGTACTATACCAACCATCACATAATTCATGAAATTTTTTAGGTGTAAATCCATCTCGACTTCCTCTCAATAATAATTGAAATTTGTAGGGTAAATATAATTCTCTTAAATGATCAAATTTATTATTAATTACCATTTTATCAATCCGTCTTGAAATTGTTGAAATAATATTTAAATTATTAACAATTTTTGAATCGATAATTCCGTCATTTTTAATATTTCTAGGAAATAAAATGTCGTTTGTTGGTTCACTATTGGGGTCCAAATGAGAACTCAATAAATTTTTGTAAAGTTGATGTTTTAAAAGGTTTTTATAAGGATGAACTTTTTGTAAGAATTCTTCGGATGATAAACTAAAAAATCTAATTAAAGGCAAACAATGTTGTAAAGTATTTTCCATTGCTTTGAAATCATCATCCGACCAAGTATTATGATCCGGAAGAAGTGTATGATTTTGTGAGAGACCCCATTTTAATACATGTTCCCAAACCTCAATTTCTTTCATTTGTAAATCATCTCTTTTAATAAGTTGAATTAAAGATTTTTCAGGAAGCGAAGTGAAATCAAGTGATTTAAATATTTTCTCTGGAGATTTTACCATAAAATCCGTACAAAATTGTTGAAGTTCTAATAAAGAATTTGATTGAAAGCTTGTCCTATGAATAAGTTCAAAATGTTGTTCCATCCATTCGGTTTTATTTTCAATTAAATATTTTTGTAAATAATCAACTAATTCTTGAAGAAGCAGCTCATCCGCAGCTAATAATAGTTTGAGAATCTCCGAAGCGTCTTGTTCTTTTAATGAAAGAATACCACCATAAATATACCTATATAAAAAATTTAAATTTCGAAATTAAATATCTGAATATCCGAAGTTATGGTATTCATGTTATGTATATAAACTTACTTTAAGATAATTTGGAAGATTTCAGGTGATATGTTTGATAATTTAATATGAGCTAAAACATTATCCTTATTTTTTTTATTAGAGGCCAAAGTTCGTCGTAAATATGGAGAACGGTAACACAAAATATTCATATGAGCACGAAGAATTTTTACATTAGGATCCTCTCCAACCTCAATTGTAATATCATAATATTCATCGTCTTCTAATAATTCAATATAATTTTGACTTAATTTTGAAAGAAATTGTGATGACATAATTTTCTTTGTAACATAAAAAAAAATCAACAGTAAAAGAAAGTGTAAAAAAAAACCATTGTGAAACAAATTTTGTTACTTATTTAGTAACGGATTGTTTCAATGTTTCACGCAATTCCGTCATAATTTTTACCAAACGTGGCAAATTGTAAGTTCACGTGATATTGTTTTTTCATAGTTGCGATCGTTCGATCAGGATCAAAAGATAATCCAAAAAAAAATTCTAGTTTCTTAATCCCTAAATTAAGTACGCATTTTTCATATGACATCAGGGACAAATCATACCCCCGAAAATTCAAAATCCTGACACTCATTATTCCGTTATTACTTTTTTTATAGACATGATAATTTTGTAATACTTTGTAATAATAAATATTTTTATTAATATACAATAAATATGGTAAATACCTATTATTTGAATGATCAAATTTATCATTAAAAATTTTACCGATAAATAGTTGAAAGTAAATTATATAATATATGTACAGTATATACACATATAACGATAACGATTAATTTAATATTCCCATATTTGAAGATATAATTAATATTCGTAAAATTGTTATTAGGATGAGTTTTTGGCGAGAATTCTTTAAACATATTAATTTAAATCAAGGTCTTTAAGTATTTTTTGTTTGTTCGAAATTACTTAACCAGGATTCACAAAAATTGTTTAGTTTTAATAAGAAATTATGTTAAAACTAACCTGTTTAATGAAATTTCATTCATTCGAATTTATTTATTTATTTATTTATTTTTTACAAATATTTTTATAAAAAACAATATTACAAAAAGGTTATAATATATTATTATGCATTATATTAAACTGTTATATTTCGGAATGCAATAATATTCATGCACGTACTACATTAGAATCTTCACCACTTGAATTATTTGAATTAATGATATTAATTGGAGACTTAAATTCGGCGTTGATGATTATTTATATTTATATTTTAAATGCAACTATGATAGCGATAGGGAGAAAGATAATCATCTTATTAATATTATTTTATGATAACGAAAATTTAAAAATTTGATGTAAATCAGACCTGATGATATTCAAATATTTGTAAAAATATAATTTTTGTAAAATGCTTATCTTTATATGTATTTATGTGACATTTAGACCTACTGAATCAAAAACGATATATTTGCTTATCATATTTCGGTATATCCACTTAAAGGACATTCTTTTATAGTTTCGGAAAAACATATTTTCATCATCACGCGGAGTCAAAAGAATGCTGAACAGTATAATGTTAATCCGGTCATTTGATCATTCGGTCATATGTGATCATCGAGATTAAATATCAAAATGTAATACGAAAATCGGACATGGGGATGATTTTTCTTCGTATTACTTTTTTGATGATCTTTAGCGGAAAGAATAAAAAAAGCACTTCCGAAATCCGATATCACAAAATGAATGTACAAATTATAAAAAGTTTGTTATAAAATCACCTATTCTTCTCTATTCTTAATTTTCTCTGAAAATATTTAACTTCTAAAATTCCTTAAATATCGAAGTATAACGGCAATAAAACCAAAAATGTCAACTCTTGAAGAAAGAAAACGTGGGGAAGCGACTCCAAAAGTTGCTAGCGCTAGTCCACTTGGTATGTGTTCAATAGACCATTCCAATTTAATTGTTTGTTAGGGGCACTTAAACAATTTTTCAAAAATAGAAGGGGTGAAAACGTTAAACAAACAATTAGGTTGGAGCGGTATTATTCATTAATAAACTAAATTCAAAATGTTAAACTTTGCTAATTTTATCCATAATTCTGTGTTTAAATAATAGGGTTATGTGCATTTGCTTTATCAGTATTTGTATTGTCGATTAATAATACTGGATCCCCATACCTACAACTTCCAAATATTGTACTAGGATTAGCATTATTTTATGGTGGACTAGTACAAATAGTTGCAGGATGGTGGGATCTTACCGTTGGAAATAGCTTTGGTGCAACCGCTTTTTGTTCTTATGCTGCTCTTTGGCTCTCTTACGCTGCAACCTTCTTTTTTCACCTTACAGATTTTCAAGTACCCGATGATCCTTTTGCAGTTGAGCATTCTAGTAAGTAAAGTTTTTTTCTTCCTTAAAATAAATGATGATATTAAATTAATCAATATTATATTTTTTTTAGTTGGAATATATTTATTAGGATGGGAAATCTGTAAGTATATTTCATACACGCGGCTCATATGTACATTTATCATTTTTTACTAAAAGCTCTTCTTTTTTAAACTTAACAGTTACGTTCCTTATGACATTAGCGGCGCTCAAGACAAATGGAGCAACCTTGTTATTATTCTTTTTCGTAAATATCACATTGATCTTACTTGTATTAGGGAAATTTTTCCAACTTAGCGAAGATGCAAAAGGACCAAATGATTTAACAAAAGCTGGTGGTGTATTCGGTATATTTGTCGCATTGACGGCTTGGTATAACGCTTTTGCTGGATTAATAACCCTCGAAAATTCTTATTTCACTTTACCTGTTTATGATTTAAGTCGCAAGAACAAATAGTGAAAAAAAAAAATTTTTTGTACATAGTTATAACTTATATAATAATGTTTATCATATAAAAAATACATATATATATATGTAATGTATAGTAGTTAAACTAATTTATTCATCTTATATTAATTTTAATAAATGATAAATAAACAATGTTCTATTAATAATAAGGCCATTCCAAATTGATTGTTTGTTTAACGTACCCCACCCCCCTCTATTTTCTTAAAAATCTAAGTTTTAATAAACATATAACAACACATATGTTTAAATGCC